>VDFB02070804.1:0-96664 GCA_007258455.2 Sequoia sempervirens | reverse complement strand
AGTCAGGTAGTGCCAAAATAGGGCATGTGGTCATCAACTCCTTGAACTTCATAAAACACTCTTGTGCCTCAGAAGTCCAAACAAATGTCCCCTTCTTCAATAAATCTGTCATCGGGGCTGCATGTCGTGAATAACCATTCACGAATCTGCTGTAGAACCCACATAAATCGAGAAACCCTCTCAACTGTGTCAGGTTTGCCGGTGTAGGCCAGTCAATAATGGCGCGGATCTTCTCAGGATCCATCCAAGACTCCATCCTCAAGACGAGCAAGCACATGACCTAGGTATAAACAATTCGTCATCCCTCAAGTCACACTTCTGGATTCCTTTGGCGCATAGCGACTTCTCTCTCCAAGATGTGCTCAACACCTGCCTCCAAATGAGAGCTGCGCTCCCCGCCATGTCCCGGCCAGATAAGGAGAGTATATCATCGAAGAAGACTAACACAAACCTCCTCAGCAATGAATGAAAAACCCTGTTCATCGTAGACTGAAAGGTGGCTGGCACATTAGTGAGCCCAAATGGCATCACTATGAACTCAAAGTGCCCACAATGACATCGGAAGGCAGTCTTCTCTATGTCCTGCTCACGGACTCTAATCTGATGATACCCCGACCGTAAATCAATTTTAGTAAAGTAACATGCCCCATGAAGCTCATCAATAAGCTCGTCAATCCTCGGTATCGGGTATCTGTTCTTGATTGTCCTCTTATTCAGGACCCTGTAATCAATGCACATACGTAACGTTCCATCCTTCTTCTTTACCAATACAACTGAAGAAGCGAACGGTGATTTGCTAGGTCGAATGTGACCCATAGCAAGTAACTCCTTTATTGTCTTCTCTATCTCATCCTTTAACCTCTTAGGATGCCTGTAAGGAGTTATCATCACGGGCTTAGCGCCCTCCTCGAGCTCAATAATGTGCTCTATGCCTCTGTCTGAGGTCTACCTGGCGGAATATCACTGAACACCTTATCGTGCTTGACTCTCAACTGCTGAATGTCGGATGATATTCTGTCTTTTGCTGTCCCTCTTGTATAGGTGCTAAATGACACTCGGCAGCCCACTCTACCATGTCGTGACGCATGAGCCTCTCCATCCGACGAAAAGAAATTGTTTTGAGGTCGCTGTCCCGAATTGCTTTAAGTATGTGAGTCTTCCCGTCGACATCAAAACGGATCTCCATGTCCTTGAGACGAAGTGTGACCTCCTCCAATGAATGTAACCACTTCATTCCCAAGACCAAATCAATGTCTCCCATGTTAACCACATAGTAATCAGCCTTGAACTCATAATTGTTCAGGCGTAAAGGGAGATCCTTTATCATGCGTTCACACCTCAAAGTGTATCCATCTGCCACCTTGACTCTAATGCCCTCGAACTCCTCAGTAATGAGTCCGCGTTTCTCAACGAATCTGGCATCTATGAAATTATGTGTGGCTCCTGTATCAAGTAGGGTAATTACCCTCTGTCCTGCCAACACACCACGAATCCTGAAAGAGCCCTCCTGATGTATGCTAGATAAGCGTGCCTCCTGTAACTGAAGCTCTGGCTCTGTCTCAGCTCTAGGCTCTGGAGCCTCTGACTCTGAATCCTCAGAACTCTCCTGCTGTTCGGAATTTTCTGATTCTGAGTCCTCGTAGTACGCCCACATCACACGATTTGCCTTGCCCTTAGGTCTTAGAGGACAATCGTGGTTGGTGTCATAGGGTCCTTTGCAGTAGAAGCAAAGCTTCTTCCTGCGTAGGTCGTTAAGGGCTTCACAATCCAAAGGTGGAGCTGCTGATTTACCTTTTGAATCGTTTCTAAAGTCTGATTTTTCTTTGTTAAAATCAGATTTATCCTTATTTCTGTTAAACCCCTTGTTATCCCTGAATGATGAAGAACCTCTGGAGTTAAATCTACTAGAAGGTGCCGCTAACTCCATGCTCCGTGCTTTCTTCATCGCCTCCTGTAACGAAGGAGGATCAAAAGCTTTGATCCAACCTCGCAATGGCTCTGTCAAACCCTCCATGAAGAGCACTACCAAACGCCTCTCTGAGATGTTAGGGACCATAACGGATAACTTCTGGAAGTCACCAATGTAGGTCTCTAAACTGCCACTCTGCCTCAACTGGGCTAAGTCTCTGAAGTAGGTTTCCGGATCCTTCCTGTCAAACCGTTCAACTAATCTGTCCACAAACTCCTGGTATGTAGTGATCCTGTCATGCTGTAAGGTTACCATACCATGGTGCCACCAGTCGTAAGCCACTCCCTCGAGATGCAGTGTAGCATATCTGATAGCATCTCTCTCGGCCATCGGGCGTAGTGTAAGGAATGTATCTAGTTTGCTAATCCATGCTTGGGTTGTCATCTTACCACTACCATCGAACATCACCAGATTAAGCCTGTTTGTTGCATGTTTTAAATCACTATTCTGGTATCTAGGTCTCCAATCCTGTTGACCTCTGTGGTGCTCTCGCCTCTGAGTAATGGAACGGTCGAAAGTAATCCGTTATCTGACATCTGGTGGTACTAACTCCCACTCCTCGTTCGCTGCCATAAGCGTATCCGCGAACAACTCATCACGCTCCTCACCTGCCAAGACCTCCTCGGCCTCCTGTCTCACAAATGTAGGCCTGGTAGGCCTGTCTGCTGTCCGTGAGGCTGTCCTAGGTGCCCTGCGAGATCCTGCTTCAGTCCTCTCATCGTCACGATGTGGTGACGGTCTCCTCGGAGTACCCAGTCTCTGAAGTGCAACTGCCAACTGCTGTAATACATCATCTGACCGCCGTTGACTTGCACGAAGATCTCTGAGTGCATGCAAAACCTCTGCATCATCCTGATCTCTAGGGTTTTGAGGGATCTCGTTCCTGGGAACATCTGTTCTATCTGCTCTGTCATTTCTGTCAGCC
Source organism: Sequoia sempervirens (assembly GCA_007258455.2). Classification (NCBI taxonomy): domain Eukaryota; kingdom Viridiplantae; phylum Streptophyta; class Pinopsida; order Cupressales; family Cupressaceae; genus Sequoia; species Sequoia sempervirens. The sequence goes on along the minus strand of VDFB02070804.1, from coordinate 93,770 downwards.
ATGTTTCCTGGCTGCCTGCTCAAACTCTGTTGTCTGTCAATCAGAGCACGTCTCCGTGTGTAATACCTATGAGAGCCAAACTGATCTGGCTGCATAAGATTGCTAAACCCTTAGGATGGCAGGATTTAGCTCTGATACCATTGTAGAAACCCTAGTTTCCCTCTGTTTCTGATTCTGACTGAGTTTTGGTTTGTTTTTGCAATTTTTGATTTTTTTGACGTTTTTGTGGTTTTTGCATAAAATATGAAGATGGCGATTTTGCAAGAAAATAAGGAATAAATTCTATAAAATTATCTAGCTCTTGGAAATGATGAAATACGGATGCCAGTATATTTATCTCTCTTCTGGAACAATTACAAAAATACCCAGTTGCATGCAAGCAAAAAAACAATGAAATCTTATGAAGGAAAAACCTGGTAAAAAGCAGCAGGCTGATCTGATGTATTGATAGTACGGCTGCAAATAAGTATCTTCTCCCTTTGAATAATGATTGCAAACAGCTCCAGACTCCTAGGCGCCAGGTGAGATGAAGATTGCAAGCCCAAAGGTGAGGCGTCCTAACCCAGATGAAGATCACGCCCTTTTTATGGTAGTACGGCTTGACAAAAAGGTACGGCTGCAGCAGTAATAAATGCTAAAATGTACAGCCCTCTTGTAACCAATGTCTGGACCTCTGGATATGGTGCGCCCTGATAGATGGATGTCTTCTGGATGAAAGCTTCTCTGAAAACCCTGAATATGAATATCTCTGAGTTCTGTGATTTCCTCTAAATGAAGAAACCTCTGCTGGCAATAAATCAGGTGTTATTTCACACCCTCTGAACTGCTTCCAATGGAGATGGCTCGTTCCCCAAGGAATTCGAACTTGAAACCCTAAAGCTTCTTGCTCAGATCAAAGTTGATCAATTTCAATTCTCAATCATCACATAATGGCTCAAAACCCAATGCAAATGCACTATATTGCTCAAAAGTGCGATTTCCTCAATAATAGGGTTTATTAAAATATTTGACTTTTAATTCTTTTAATCTTTCCATAGTCTCAGTCAAATTTTAATAATAAAATATAATCACGAATTGGCCCCTTCCTGATGATGGGCGACCCCTCAGCTTAATCACTTAAGTTATAATTAAATATTATAACTTTATATTAAAATCTCCATATAATTAATATTTAATTAATTTAATTAAATATTAATATCTCTCTCGTTATACCTCCGATGCCTGATCCGTCTGAAGCTGACGAACACTGAAGTGATTCCGAACACTGCCAAATCCATACTGCTAAAAATAGCAGGGGTCCCACGCTGACTGCCAAGAACTGCTAAAAATAGCAATTCTGCAAAAGGTCTTCGAATGAGCCCGAACGAAAGCCAATTGATCAAACTATGCCAACTGAAGCTGAGCCAAGCTCCAACGTGACCCTCTATCCAGTCTATCAGCCTACGAGGGTCGTATGATGGGCCAATCCTGTACTCCGAGAGGTCACTGAGAAGGGGACATGACATAGTGGAAGGGGTAGGCCTTGCCGTCCATTACTTTTAGTATTTTACTTTCTTGTATTGCCCGCTAAAAAGCGGAAGGGATTGGCTAGCCGCCCAAACATTTACTTTTCTTGTAATAACACTCCTGCTAAATAAGTGGTCGAGTATGCATTTTCATATCATGTTGATCGGCTGAGCCATCTGTTGCACTCTCGTTGAATAAGTGGTTGATTTTGCATCTACATTACATTCTGATTGGCTGAGCCGTCTCGCACTTTCAGTTTGGATTTCGCCTAACGATCCCCTTTCTATCGTATGCTCTCTCCTTTCCCTCATCGGGATCTGGGTGATCAGAAAGTGAAGGATTACTTTCAGTTGGTTTATGATTTCTCTAATGTTAATAGGTGAAATTTTGTGCTAAAATTTGAAAAAAAAAATTGTAAGGGGATTTTACGGTAGTATCAGAGTTGGTTTTCTTGCTAGCCTGTTAATTTAGAGTTATAGTTGTCAGATGAGTGACAGAGAACTGAGGTAGTACAACAAAGAGCAGAAGAGATAGCAGTATCATAATCCACCAGTTCCGGAAGAGGATACTTTTTTAGAGGTTCTAAGGAACCGTGAGACTACAGTTGAGACAATAGCAGAAAGAGATAAGGGTGTAGCCCAAGAGGAAGATGATAAAGACTCTAGGACTGAGAGAAAGTTCGACTTGATGTTGGAGATGATGACTCGGTTGCTTGCTAAAATGGACCAACAAGTAACTCCGACACAACAAGACTTTGATGGTGAAAACAATGAATCCAACACCAACCCAAGAGGGAGAACTATTGGGCAACATGTCACAAATACTAGAGGATCAGCCTCTAGACCTCCTCTTCCCGTCTTTACTCAAAGAGAGGAAACACAAGCTGAGGCTGAAGTTCCTATGGCAGTTGAAGTAAGGCAATATTATATGGAGTTCGCTTCTCTACTTGCTGAAATCAGAGAGCATTTGACCCATAGTTACGAGACTTGGACTCGGCTCAGACTTGGTGAGGGTAACTATACTTGGTGACTCGGGACTCGGACTCAGCATAGACTTGGCAAAATGAAAAAAAGTTGAAAAAACCCTAGAAATTTAGAAATTTTTAAGGATTTAAAACTTGTTTGAAGCACCCTTTATTGAATACAACACAAATAAAGCAAATTTGATCACATACACAAGTATACAACGATCACATAAGTATAAAGTACAAAAATTGTAGTTGCGCTGCTGAAGGAAATAGCATACTTAGATATATAAAATTAGTCAAATGTATACAAAACTCATGGAATATGAAATCCATGACATCAAATGTTCCATACAAATATGAAATATCAAAACAATAACTATAAGTCTATGGCTCTATGGCATAGTGGAGCCATCATCCTTCCTACGAAGGCGTCTAAGGGTCCTGGATGATGTTGCAGTTGCAGCCATAGTCTCTGCCTATGTCTGACTCTCCATGCCACTCTCACCAACAATAGCTATGTCTCCTCGTGCTCTAGCCTCCTCCTCAGCCATGGCTACAACCTCAGCCTCTCTCTCTACCTGGTCCACCCAATCAAGGTCCTCGTCACTAAAGACTGCATCTGTAGCCTCAGTGATCCACTCAGACTGTGGATCAACCTCCTCTAGACTGATCGGGGTGTCATCGTGGTAAAAAAACTTCCTATATCTAAGTCGAAGGTTGTAATGAACATATACCAAGTCATTCATCCTCTCCACTATCAATCTATTGCGCTTCTTGGAGTGTATGTGCACATACTCCAATTGCGCTCACAACCAGATGAATTGCATGGTTGGCTCAATATACGAATGGCAATATTTTGCAGGTTCGGTGTATCAGAACCAAACATCTCCCACCATCTATCTGAGATGAGAAAAAGAAACAAAATCAATCTCATTTCAAGTTTCAAGTTCAACATTTAATAATAAATTATAATATAAAAAGATGAAAATTATGCCCTTAAATATATTTTTACCTGGCAGTAATGTTGTCCTACTATCTTTGCACATTTGACGTGCAAATAAGTCTCCTTGTGCCTTAGTGAAGGCATCTATCTCGTGCACTATTTGTGTAGTAACAACGGGCAACATCCGCTCTATCATCGAGTAGAGCCCACTAAGAATTTCTATATCTGCACAGAAATCACGGTGGAATTGGAAGGCCAAATTTAGGAAACATGCGGCTGCATGGATGGGCCTATGAAGTTGGTTTTGCCATCTCCTATCAATGATATCCCAAATGGGGCGATACTTCTCCTCAACTCCACCATAGATTGATCTAATGGCCTCTTTGGCCCTATCCATGCCCTCATATATGTAGCCCATTGTGGGCTTCTCCCCATCTGCAACTCGTAGGAGAACTAGCAAGGGCTAAATAAACTGCAAAGTGCAAACATGTTTCACAAATAAGTGTGAACGAAAATAAACAAATAAAAGTAAGATATGATTAAAAATTAAAACATAATAAAGAATTAAATTTTACCTTCACAATCTCGTCCACTAGTGTCCAAAACCCTTGCTCATAAAAAATGCAATCAGCCACAACAATTCCTGCAGTGCTTGTAGAAAAGGATGAGGAAGACCACTCCTCACTAGTAAACATGTGCCTTAAAGCTGCCTTTGACCGAATCAAGGATTGCAACGTGATAAAAATTGTTGCAAACCTAGTGATGCCAGGACGAGACAACTCCCTCAACCCCATGTATTGCCTCATAAGGTTGAGCACCCATGTGTGATTGTATACAAATTTGCAAATGTTTTTTGCTACATCCACACATGTTTTGATCCATGGGAGCTTGCCAAGATCCTCCATCGTGAGGTCAATGCAATGGGCGGCACATGGAGTCCAAAATATAGTAGGGTGCCTCTCCATCAATAATCTACCAGCAGCAACATAATTTGCTACATTATCTGTCACCACTTGCACTACATTCTCTTCCCCCACATCAGCTATCACCTCCTCTATAGCCTCACACAGGTATGTGGCATTTTTTAATTGGGCAGAAGCATCAATGGACTTCATGAAGACGGTGTCACTTGAAAAAATAAGCAAAACCAATTATTCAATAAATTAAAAAACATAAATCAGCCATATTAAATTATTAATCACTAAATCAAATTCAAATTTCAATGCATTGAGGGAAGTACAATTACCTCCGTAACTAGGAAATTAAGGCCCTATTTCTCCTATCGGTCCAACCATCAGTCATGATGGTGCAACCAATCCTCCTCCATTGCACGCGCTGCTCCTCTAATTGTGCTTTCACATCTGCCACCTTTTGAGTCAAAAGTGGGCCCTTTAGTTCATCTTCAGTAGGGGCTTTGAACCCCGCCCCACATATGGTTATGGCATCAACCATGTTTTCCAAAAAGGTGACCTAGAACATGTCATAAATAAATTAATAAGTTATTTACATAAGTATTGTAAAATGAAAAGTTTTAAGTTTTTAACTTTAAATTTGAATTCGATAATGAGATACATCTAGATTCTAAAATAATAAAATTTAAATATAAATTTTAAAACAATTAAACGAAAAAGAATTACCTGGCTACATGGAAGGGAATGGTGCAGTAGTACCAAAAGTCTGCAATTGTCTTTTTTGCTGCATCATGTGCGTCCTTGTTCCAACCCATGCTTTCAAGCGACGGTTGGGAACCAGGAGTAGTGTGTGGTACAAAATATGAGTCCACCCTAGATATACAAACTCTAGGGCCAATGCTAATACTGCCACTACCACTAGCAGTAGCAGCGCTACTAGCACTAGGAGTACGCATAGGCATAGCTGGTGCAGAAGCAGAAGCACTAGCACAAGCACTAGCACTAGGACGGTATGGAGGCATTGAAGAAGCATCTCCAACAGCACCAAGTCCCTGTCCAACTCCAACACTCGCCAACTCTTGCTTCTGTCTCTTTTTCATTTTTTTTTTCATTTCAAAAGTTTCTAATTGCACCTGCACTTCACGAACAACCTCAGGAGGTGCTATAGTGCAGCCCATTGCATCATGGACGGGTATGTGTGCAATATGGTATTTTAATCTATTTATGCCTCCATGATATATTGTTTTGCAGTATTTACATTTTGCTTCTCTTTTCATTTCGGGAAAGATTTCAGCATGTTTCCAAGCAGGGTCTTTTCTGACTGGGGTTTGAGACATTGTGAAAATAATAATATGGTTTGATTTGCAAATGAATGTGGTTGCAATAACAAGTAGGGTTTCTAAAATTATTTAAGTTGGAAATAGGGTTTGTAAAAAAAATGCAAACTCAAAAAAACAATGATTTTACAAATTACAATGAATTATTTGTTAGGAACACACAAAAAAAAGCGATTAAAATCAAACTTACCTCTTAGATTTGGCTTGGAATGCAATGCAAACTCCTCCCAATCACTGGTAATGAGCTCTCAATGCACCTCCTTGCTGGTATGAAGCTTCCCAAATGATATATGACCCTGGATTTGTCTTCAACAGCTTGCTGGTTGCCCTCTCTTCTCCTATTTTTCTTCACAACTCTCTCTTCTCCTCCTATTTTTCCAAATGAATGAAATGAGGTTGCTTTTAGGGTTGGGGAGATAATATAAGACAAAAAAAAAGCAAACTTAAACTTCAATTTTATGTTTTTTTAATGCCTTTTTCACTTGTTGTTGCCGGCCGCGTCCAGGGCTCGGGACTCTCCTAGACGCGGTGAGTCCGGCCTGGACATGGCTGGACTCGGCCACGTCCTAGTTCGGGCTCCCAGGACTAGGCCAGGGGTGCTCGGCTCGGGACTTGCCGAGTTCGGGCGAGTCCCATTACAATGATTTGACCTTTGTTCAATACATGAACCAAAGGAAGAGAAGAGGGGGAAGAAGAGTTGATAATCGTGATCCTATGGGTCCTAGAACGGATTTTCAACAAGCTCTTGGAAAGGTAACCTTGGCTCATTTTGATGGGAGCGATAAGTGTTCAGCAAGGTCGTGGGTTGAAAAGCTTGACAATTACCTTTCACTAAGACCAATGCCTGAAGAAGACGCCATCAAGTTTGCTACTTTGCATTTGGAGGGAGCCGCCCATAAGTGGTCTTGGCCATAACCTCATTGATACGTATGAAGAGTTCACTGACAGGCTGATTGAGAGGTTTGACACAAAGGATCCTGAAGTGAAGTTTCGTGAGCTTGCACATTTGAAATAACACGGTTCATTGGATGCATACATTGCATATTTTCATAGGATTTTAGTGATGGTGCCCAACATCACTAAAAGAAGGCTTGTTGTTTTGTTTTTAGAAGGTTTAATGGAGCCCTTGAAGGGGTGGGTTAAAGCATTTGATCCACCAAGTCTTGTTGAAGCTATCAAGAAACCAAGAAGCATGGAGTTGGCTGCTCGTAGGCAAAAATTTCAGTCCAAGACTCCAAACCCTTTGCTCATAAGAAAGATAAGAGGCACTCTTCAAATCTGCATAAAAAGTTTCCTTCTAAGTTGGATGATGAGCTTCGTGAGAAGCTTAGAAAGGATGGCAAATGTTACACATGTAGAGAACCATGGACAAAAGGCCATAGGTGTTATGGAAAAGGTCATTCTAACCACGTGGAGGCCTATTCTGAATTTGAATCAGAATCTGATTCATCAAAACAATAGTCACTTTTTGGGGACAGCAAAGAGGAAAGAGAGCTCTTGAAGAGTTCGATAAAGAGCAAGGAGGTAGGGGCACAATTGCCCAACTCTATAGTTTCCAAAAGAACGAATCTTTCAAGGTTTGTGGAGTTCTTGGAGGGCAGCGAAATGTTGTTTTGATTGATACTGGAGCAACACATAATTTCATTGATGAAGGAGTGGTTGTATAGAGAGGACTCAAAACTAAAAAATTTGAAGGCTTTAAAGTCATGGTAGCTGATGGATTTCATATCTCTTGCAATCGAAAGGTTTCTAACGTGTCTATGCAATTGGGCAACTATGAAGTCAAAGATGACTTCTATGTGGTTAGCGTTGGAGATACGGATGCAGTGCTTGGTATTCAATGGCTGCGATCGCTTGGAGAGATCTCTCTAAATTTGCAAACAATGGAATTAAAGTTTCAATTAGATGGGAAGAAGGTGGTGTTAAGAGGCATGTCAAATGGAGACCCAAGAATTGTGTCATTCAAAAGAATGGAGAGGCTGATTTGTCATGATCAAGTTGAGTGGGTAGCAGAGTGTATGATCCTACTAGTTGATCTTGTTGAAGAGAAGAGACACTATCCACCTGATATTTAGTCATTGATCACCAAGAAGAGTAAGGTCTTTGGTAGCTTACCTCTTGGGAGACCTTTTGAAAGAGGAACCAAGCATGTCATAGAACTCGAAGAAGGGGCCAAGCTAGTTATCACAACCCTTTACCGGTATCCTAAGAAGCAAAAAGATGAGATTGAGAAGGCTATTAAGGAACTCTTGGAGATGGGTTTCATTTGCCCAAGCAAGAGCCCTTTTGCTTTAGCAGTTGTGCTTGTGAAGAAAAAAGATGGCACCATCCGCATGTGTGTGGACTACCGTGCACTGAATCAAAAGACAATAAAAAACCGCTACCCCATTCCCAGGATAGATGAGTTCATTGATGAGCTACATGGAGCCAAGTTCTTTTCGAAGATTGATCTTAGATCGGGCTACCATCAGATTCGCATGAGAGAATCAGACATAGAGAAGACAACATTTCGGTGTCACTATGGACACTTTGAATTCTTAGTCATGCCTTTTGGGTTGACTAATGCTCTTGCTACATTCCACTCTTGCATGAACTGAATCTTTCAAAAGCAGTTGAGAAAGTTTGTATTGATATTCTTTGTTGACATTCTCATTTTCAGTAAATCTTGGGAAGAACACCTTAAGGATTTGGAGGAAGTGCTTAGCATCCTTGAATTAGAATATTTGTTTGCCAAAGAGTCCAAATGTGAATTTGGAATGACGGAGCTGCTCTACCTTGGTCACATAATCAGTGCCGAGGGAGTGAGAGTTGACCTTGGGAAAATCAAAGCAATCTTGGATTGGCCACCTCCAGAGAATGTTTCACACTTGAAGGGGTTCTTGGGTCATTGTGGCTTCTACAAAAGATTTGTGAAAGGCTATTCTCAGATCTCTGCTCCTCTTAGTGATCTCACCAAGAAGGGAGCATTTGCATGGTCAGAAAAAGGCACAAGTTGTCTTTGATAAGTTCAAGCAGCTCATGAGTTCATGCCTAGTTTTGGCTATACCTGATTTCACCAAGCCATTTGAGTTGCAATGCAATGCATTGGGAGGAGTTGGGGCTTTTTTGATGCAAGAAAAACATCCTATTGTGTTTGAGAGCAGAAAACTAAGAGGTGTTGAGAGGACTTATTTTATCTATGACAAGGAAATGCTTGCAATCATCCATGCATTGGCCAAGTTCAGACAATACTTGGTGGGGGGCAAATTTGTTGTCAAGACTGATCACAATAGTCTCAATGGCAAAAACTTGGTGAGTAAGCTTCAAGCTTACGATTTTGACATTGAGTATGTCAAAGGAAAAAACAACATAGTGGCTGATGCACTTTCTAGAAGGCCTCATTTGAGTTCATTATGTGAGCTTACTACTGATTGGAAGGAGTTGATACTTGCTGATTATGCCAAAAATCAGTTTGCAACCAGCATTATTGAAGGTACTTTCCATGATGAAAGGTACAAGGTAGTTGATGGTTTGATACACTACAAGGGTAGAATCTTCTTAGTACTAGAATCTAAGCTCAAAAAGAAGGTTTTGCAAACATTTCATGACATCCCACTTGCTGGTCATCAAGGATATTTCAGACTTACGGGCAGATCCGTGAAAGATTTTCATGGAAAGTGTTGAAAGATGATGCCTTGTGCTACATTAAGGAGTGTCACATTTGCCAAATGAACAAGAATGAGCATACTTTTCCAGGTGGCTTATGAGTTAGAGCTACTAGCGAGTAGCAAAGTGCACAATGTCTTCCACGTGTCATGCCTCAAGAAGGCGCTTTGATACAACGTTGTTGCTTCTTCGAAATTGCCTCCATTGGATGAGGAGGGACAGTTGGTTTTGGTTCCAAAGGAGATTGTCAATTCCAAAGAACGCTCTTTGAGGAGGACAATCAAAGAGTATTTGGTGAAGTGGAAGAATTTGCTTATTGAGGATGCTACTTGGGAGAATGAGCAGATTTTGTAGCATTCGGACTTGCGTTTGCTTGAGGGCAAGCGATCTTGGGGAGGGCAGACTATAATGTCCCCTTCTCAACAGTGATTAGTGCAGTTGGCTGTTAGCCTATCCTCGAGGCCGTAGGCTATTCAGAAGCAAAAATTAGGGTTTTCTATTTTTTAGGAGGATGCTTTGGCAATTTTGGGGGTTTGCATGTTGGAGTTTTGCAGTTTGGATTCTAGATTCCTTCTGGGTTTTCAGAGAGCTTCGCAATCGTATGACATGTAATTGAAACAAGTAACTTTTCTGGACTTACTATTTTAGTAAGTTATGACAGCTGCTCAAAATGTGGTTAAAATGCATTTGGAGACACTTACTATTTTTAGTAGTATGCTATTTATAGTAAGTGCTATTTTTAGCAGTGCTATTTTTGGCAGGGGTTCAACTATTCAGTTCATAGGCTATATTAGACAGGTCAGTTTGAGCAGTTGGTCTCCCACACTCTTGGAGCTCATTTTGGTAAATTTAATATTTTGGTTGAATTTATATTTTAAGTGAAATATTTGGCTAAGGCTTGATGGACGCCTAGTTTGGAGACATAAATTACTTTTATAAAATATTTCACTTAACCTCTTTGGACGCCTATTTCATGTTTTAATTTGCATTTTCAATAAAGTTTTATTTCTCTCATGTGGGATGATTTGGAGGAGGTTAATGAAATTCAAATGCATTTTCATGAGAGGTGAATGTGAATTTCAATTGGGCGCGCTAATTGGAGGGAATTGAATTTGAATTTGTGGAGAAAAGGTTATAAATAAGAGTGCTGGGCTTCATTCTTGGTATCCATTGAAAACTATAACGAAGTGGTGCCAAAATTTCTACAGACTTTGCTTCGAGGAATGCATACCCCCTAGCATCCTTAGTTTCGTGCTTGCAAGATAGCACCTAGCTAAACTTGTCACTGTTCTATACATTGAAGAGCAAATTGAGCCTATTGGAGATGTTTACTTTCGATGTTTTCTGAGTGCTGGTGTGATTTTCTTAGTTTTTCTGTGTTGCTGGTTTGGTGCTAGCTTTAGCACATTTTTGCTTGTTGCTCACTTGGTGATTTTTTGCTGATTCTGGGTATTGACCCTATGTTTGAGTCTACCTTAGGCGCCACATATTGCTGAATTTCAGATTTTATTATGGAGAAATGAATTTAATCTTGCTGGTCACCCTCCTCTAGAAGGCCGTACCTTTTAATGCTGAGCATTGGGAAGCGTGCTAAATCCTTCTGGACTATTTGGCGTGTTTTGATGGCTTGAAACTGGTCGCCCTTCTCCTTGGAGTTGTTTGCATTTGATTTTGTGTCATTTGGAGGAGTCTTCATCGAGTTATGAGCATTTTGGTGAGGTTTGAGCTTGCTGGTCTGAGTTTTCTGAATGCTGCCGTTGGTTATCAGATTGGTAAAAGTTCAGTTTTTGGCTTGTTTTCCTTAGTAGAATAGCTTGCTTTTGTTTGGAGATCATCTACTTTTATTTTGGAGCTTATTGGCCATCTAATTCTAATTGTAATTTGCAGATTTCATTATATTGTAAGGCTGTCATCAGTAGTACTGATTCAATCATTTTATTTCTGCAATTTACCTTTTGTAATTACCACTTTGAGTGGAAGGGATAGGCCTCACCGTCCATTACTTTCAGTATTTTACTTTCTTGTACTATCGAATAAAAAGCGGAAGGGGTCTGCTAGTCGCCCAGACATTTACTTTTCTTGTAATAACACTCCCGCTGAATAAGTGGTCGAGTGTGCATTTTCATATCATCCTGATCGGCTGAGCTGTCTGTTACACTCCCACTGAATAAGTGGTTGAATTTGCATCTGCATTACAGTCTGATCGGCTGAGCCGTGTCTCATTTGTACTTTCAGTTTGGATTTCGCCTAACAATGCCCTTTCTATCGTATGCTCTCACCTTGCCCTCATCAGGATTTGGGTGATCAGAGTGTGAAAGGTTATTTTCAATTGGTTTATGATTTCTCTAACGTTAATAGGTGAAATCTTGTGCTAAAATTTGAAAAAAAAATTGTGAGGGGATTTTACAAAGACACCTTACACTAAAAATTAGGATATCATTAATGTAATGTCCAATTTTAATGTCGGTCATTATAGTGACAAGCTAACACTTTTTTTCAACAAACACATCAACAAAAGAGCTACCATGCACACACAGAGACAAGTGTTGTTAACACCTCAACAACACTAGCACACACACCACTACACTAGAGGGAGAAATGTATGGGGGACAAATACACAAACAAGGAGAACAACAAACTTTCTCACAAGGTAGGATTGGTAATCATCCAATGCAACATTCTCTCCAAAAGTGAAACCACAATACGGCTACCCACAAACAGGTAGATAGTTATATGAACTCCATCTACTAGGTGGAGTACATTCACAATTTAGAATAAGCACCAATAACAGCAGAAGGCTTACTCTAAAGGAAGATAACAACAATCAAAACATTCTTTTAGTTCAATAACTAAGATGAAGGTATGGAATAGAGTTCAGTTAGGTCCAATTCATAATCACACAACTCTTCGTAACACTAGCATAATATCTCTATTTGACATAACACAACCAAGGCCATTCACCATTCACCACTACATCATGTAATTCATAAAAGACTCGATTGATATGAATTTAATCACGGGTAGAAGAGGGTAATACATGCATGGTCCTAACCCTGACATTTGTTTCCCTCATTTCATTCCCAATTCTTTCAAAATTTTGGGTATTTAGGTTCTTTTATATCCAAAGATAGTCTATTTTTTGACTAAAAGAAAACCTATTTTACGATCTCACGCCATCTTTAATTCCCATGTAATAATGGTTTTAAGTTTTGCGGAGATAAATCCCATTTATCTTTTAACCAAAATCTCAATACCTTTTTTTTCTTGTGGTCATAAAATGTATGACTTAGCTGTCATCTTGTCTTGCGAAGAAGTCATTTAGTTCTTCCAAACTGAAAACATATCTATGTTTTTCGTTGGATGGGGTACTTTACTCGAGTCAATCCACTCTTTTCCTTTCCCCCTTAGAGTTTTCACAACTTTTGATCTACTTCAAAGTTGAACTTTTAGCAATACTAACTTCTTTAAAAGAATTTGTCATTCTTGTTGTTGACTTTCCATTGCTTTCTCTTGCCTCAATGGTATACTTTAAATATACTTTTCCTAAAGTTAGATTCCTTATTGCTTTCAATCTCACAGATTCAGCATTTTAGATCATCCGGTAGAAGATCTAATGAATAATCAGCAACTTTAGAAATTTAAGAGGCCCTCGATTAATTCTATTCTCTTTTCGACATTCTTTTTGTGGGGGATAATTCATACTCACAAACCTCTTTTGTTGATGTTCCTTTCATTTTAGAACGTTGTTTTCCTTACAACTTCTATTGTTTGACACATAGTACTTATTGGATTCCATTTCCTTTTGGAACTTCTTAAACAAATGTTGGTGTTTGCTGACATGTCGGTGGGTTCAGCTTACATTCCAGCCAATATATGTACTATCCAATCCTCCGATTAGACTGTCTTGACTTACCAATTTAAGTTTCCTTCTTATATTCACTTTTTTTCAAGTGACTTATTTCCAGTGCTTGGAATCCTATTCTGCTTGGAATCCTATTCTCCTCTAATCTCATGAGATACCAAGTTGTTTGGTCTCTTTTCCTTATCTTAATCAAACTCCAAAAGTTCTTGTCTCTTAACAACTATAGTCTGCTACTATAAAGGGTTATCTCATTCCATTGGATTTCTTTAGAGTCATAAAACTATTTCGTTAAATAAAGGTTTACACTAGTTATTCTTTCTAACTTTTCTTCATAATCTGATTGTATAATCTTCCACAATCCTAGGTATTATCACAAGTTGTTGGTTTAGGAATTCCTATTCCAGGGATAGTTCTTAACTTGTCCCAATCTTTATAAGTTGCTAGGGATCACATCTTCCTTTTCACTTCACTAAGTTCTTTTCTCTTACCATTTTGACACAAGAACTTTTCAACCGTTATCTTTTGATAAGGTTTACGCATTGTTGCATAATGAGCTCATAGGTTTCAGTGCAGAACCTGGTAGCTCTGATACCACATGTAACGACCCGACCCTTCAGTAAAGTAAAATTTCCATAATTTACATCCTACAAGTAAACGTGTTAACATGTCATTGCAATAAAATTTTTCCTTTTCTTTATTGATAAAACATGAACAAGTTGCCATAGTAATTTACAATAAAGATTCCATTTCAACATAATAACTTCACAAGCACATGAAACAAGAATACATACCTTGCTAACATAGCTCCAATGAGCTTTAGAACAAATAGTAGTAAGAAGGTCCAAAATTCTTTTCCTTTCAAATCTTGGTACATCAATCGCTTGCTGAGGAGGAGAAACATCACTCAGGCGCTTTTCTGCCAACCACAGACTTATAATGCGGTCCCCCGCACATCCATTATTCAATAGATGGCCCTCCCTTCGTCGAAGAGATTGGTAGGGTATCCTTTAACGATTACCAACTGAGCATAGTGCTGTGTCCTACACAACTAGAACCTTGCTATTTCACAATCTCAAACTAGTACAAGGATCACAATGAACTGACAGTGTAGTCTCAACTATCTCACACCTAAGTGGATGTCGTACATTTCACTACTTTGGCCAAAGTATTCTCATTCAGTACTTCGAATGAAGGTCATCTATCATATGCACTACTCAGGGCCGATTTGACTTAAGGCTATCTTACACTACGCGTAGGTTATATTCTTCAATGGGTATTCAGTCACCCCAGACTTCCTACATCAAACTATCTACTTAGAAATGAAACAGTCTACAAGTGTCTTGCAACCTAACTCCTAATTAGGAAATCTTTATCTTAGGAGTGTTTAGCTTGTCACAGTTATCCTAATAACTTAAGCTTAAGACTATACTCTGTTCTGTCTTCATTTCAATCCTAGTAGATAATAAATACTTCTACGTATTCTCCATATACGGAGATTATACACAACATGCAATATTCATTCAAAATGCATATAAATCCTTCCCTTTTTTTCCTTTTATGCAAAATAAGTAAACTATTCCCTTAAGTTCTTTCACATAAAACCCCTTTTCGCCCATTCCCTTTTTCATTAATTCCCTTATTTAGGGTTTTGCTAAAAACAACCACAAAGTGGAGTGGGGTAATAAATGAGCACATAATGCCCACTCTCTCCCTACATCATTATGAGCATTAATGCCCACTATCATCCAGAAGGTCATCATTCAGGAAGGCGTTCCCATTCTCCTTCTCTTTGACCGCAAACTTGATGAATTTGGCCAATACTGCCTCAACCTCCTGAACTGAGATGGGTGGAATATGGTTGAGCGGAAACTCAAGCACCGTGATCGCTTGCCCTTGCCGAGTAAAAGATTTTCCCCAAGCAACTAAGGCATCCTGAGTGTTCTGAATGATATTGGAGAAGGTCGAAATATTTTCAAATTCTACTTGGGCAAATGACCTTATATCCGAGAATAAAGGCTCCAATTTGCTCTTCAGGCCATCCTTAGTCACTTCCTTTGGAGTCAGCCTTTTAGCAAATAATGCTTCAAGCGTGTTCAAGACTCCCTCTTGAATATTTCCCATGGCCCTTCTAACTCTAGCTGATTCTGCTTGAGTTACATCAAAGAAGCCTTGGCTTGTGACTGCTGAAGAATACCAATTGGGGAAGTCATATCTGTCGCTCTCCTATATCACTCCTCCTTCCACCAGAGTCTGTATGGGCATATGCATTAAAGCTGCCAAGCGAGGAACAATTTTATTTTGGTAAATGTGGGTTTTACTCTAGGCCTGATCAACATTGCTCATGCGCGTCAGAATACTAGAGGCCTGGTGAAAAGAATGGGCGAGATCCTCCATGAACTTTTCTGTTTCTGTGCGAATATGGCCAACCCACTTATCTGCTTCTTGAGCCATCTTCTTTAAATCTTCCAAGCCGTTGATTGATTCCCTCAGAAGCTTAGTTGGAAGATCAACTGTCAGATTTTCTTGTCCACACAGACGGGCTAAGTGCTGCACATAGCCAACCAATGTCTTATGTTCTTTCTTCTATCTTTTATACTTCCCTTCTTTCCAGATCAACCTATCTTTAAGAGCCTGATATGATAGGAGCTATCACATTCCTCGATTATTTGAGCTCCTATAGGGCAGCCCAACTCCACAATAGTGACTACATAATTCTCTGGGATAGCCTCATCTCGATCACATTCTACCCTGGGAACAACCACATGGAGTGCGTGAGAACCAGACTTATCTGTAGATATCTTCGAGAACTTCCTGGCCTTCTTCTTTTCTGGCGGTCCG
The DNA here is from genome assembly GCA_007258455.2 of Sequoia sempervirens. Lineage (NCBI taxonomy): Eukaryota > Viridiplantae > Streptophyta > Pinopsida > Cupressales > Cupressaceae > Sequoia > Sequoia sempervirens. Next base: position 77,761 of record VDFB02070804.1, on the reverse strand, counting down.
CTGATTCTGCTGAGGAACTCCTCCATTTCAATTGCCGGGTCAGTCTCCTCAATAGGATCCCTTCTCATTCTTTCCTTGAGCCAATCTGGCACTGCCTGCTGCGGGTCACAAATAATAAGCGGCTGCTCTTCTCTTGCTTCCTCTCTATGCACTTCTTCTCTAACAACATTTTGCTGAAGCTCACCAGTTTCCATCTGTTGAGTATTTTCTCCTGAACCTTGACCCTCCTACCCTGTAGTAGTCTCTTCCTCCAAAGCTGTCTTAATCAACTGCTGGAAGCAGGTGTCTGTCTCCGTCTCCACTTCTTGTTGATTTTCCTTCCTAGGAGCGTTGACACTTTGACTATCTGGCTCTCTAAGAGGTGGCTGGTTCACCTCTTGAAACTCTCGCTCCTCATTCAATATGTTTCTCTGGCTCGCAAACAATGAGACCTCCTGCATGCTCGAAGAGCGAGTTTGCGATGGCGTGGATGATGCTTCCTCTACCCTTTGAGGCACCTGCTGAACCTACACTTCTCTCCATGGTTCTGAAGCTTGGGTGACCTATTTCGTTTTTCTAGCTGTTGGTGGCCTTTGGTCACCCATCAAATTGTAAGTGAGGTGGACTGATTTGCTTTTAAGTCTATTCATGTGCCTTTCTACCCAATTTCTAGTGAATGTCAAAAATCGGTATGCATAATGTATCTAAGTCAATAATTTCTGGTTCTAACCAATTAGGTAGTGGGACCGCTGTATTTCTTACTGTTTCACAGTTTGGCTGCATAACATTTACGTCCTCATCTACTTGATTCGGAACTGGAACAATCTCACATTCTCTGATCATTTTCAAGGGTATTTTGGAAAACATTCTTCTAACCTCAGCATCATCCACTGCGTTGGCCCATAAGTCCTCAATATGCACCTTTGCCTATATTCCACACCCTGCACCACTCTGATATTTTTATAAGGATCAAAATCCTGCTTGCTGGTGTGGTATGAGAGGTGGAAAAACTGTAGTTCATCTTCTGCTTCTTTGGCTGCCTGCAAGGAGGGACAAACCTCATCTGAATTCCCCATGATGATCGGGAAGTCCAATCCTCCTTTCTTCTTCTTTTTCTGAATTTTATCATAGGTAGTGAGCTGCCGAGATATCTCTAACATCACCATTCTATCTGTGGGGTACCTTGGTAATCTATAAGGATATGATGTAAACCCTTGCAGCCTGATATAAGTGACTTTGGAAATTGGATAAACCAACATCCATATCTCTCGATCAACTTCTGAGCTTCTTTTGATATCCTTTGTTGAGTCCTTCGCTGAAGGGTCCTGGCTATGTGCATTGTGAAGGCATCATTTACCCTTTTGTAGTTGGAGGTGCTGCTCAAGTGCAATTGTGGGCAAGCCTCGTAAATTTTGAATTGCTTAGGACCACACCCAATCGGCTCCTTATAAGTTATCCCCCTGTATTTAGTCATTCGAGCCAACATGTATATCACATATGAGCTCATGTAAAAAGTTTTATTTCTCCTCAGATTCCTGAATTGTTCATCTAGATTATCACTTATCATTCTTGCCCAGTCCACACAGTCCTTCCCTTCCAGCACAATCCCGATGTAGTAGAACATCCATGGCTCGAAGATGTACGATTGAGGACTTCCATTTACTTGGCTGAGCATCATAATTAGATCACAATACTCCTGCTTCACATCATTTGAAATAATTTTCTTGGGGAGCTTGGTGCGAGGCCTAGGCTTTTGCATCCAAACAAAATTTATCATTCCAGTGCATCTCTCGAAAGTAGAAGCGTACATCCTTTCAACCCTCTCCCTCGTTCTGTGTACCATCTCATTGAAAGAAGGGATTCCAAACGCCTCTCCGATGGCCTCAGGCATAAGATTGGCAAACAATTTGCCATCAGAGGAAATAATAACCCTTCGCTCCGACTTGTAGCAGTTGGCACATTCCAAGATTAACTCTGGACACTGGATAGCTGGTGGAGAACCAGCAGCTGCATAAAGTCCACTCTTCATAATTTGATGTGCGTGACTGATGGAGGATAGCCACCTATCCCGTACATCCGACCTCTGAGTGCTCCAAGATTGTATGAACCGAGATTCGCATCATTTAGCTCTCCCAACTTCGATGTAAACTTGGACTCAGGAAGAAATGTTTTGTTTAACTTCTTTATCACTGCCTGTTTGGATATATTGGCCTTGCTTGACTCAGCATTTGCAGCCTTGCCTACAGCTCTGTTGGCCTTTGCAGCTGCTCCTCTGCCTGCTTCAGCCATCTTGCAAAACAAAAGATAGGCATTAAAATTTAAACTTAGAAAATAAATAACCTCGGGATAGCCAAAATGTGGAGCAAACTTCGAAAAGAAGGAGCCTCAGCGTTAAAAATTCAAACTCCAAACCTCAACACTTTTTCCCGCAGTATGAATATTATTTCCGACACTTAAGAATTTCACCCCTAGCACCTAGCTTGCTGATTTGACTTGCCCACTTCAGTAGCTTTACCTCAATGTTTTCTCCTCACCCTTAAAGCCACGACTTCGCACTTGCAAATGGTGAGAAAAAATGAAAATTTCGTGGTTTAAATAATCGTGTCAAAGAATATTGCTAATTCGTGAAGGAGTTTATTTTAGCAAATTCATTAAATTTCCCCTCCCACTACTTAGCAATTTCCAATTTTGGAGAGGTGATGGGTGAGTTGTCACTAAAGCGGGTCCCGTTCGTCATAAATCTTGCCTTTGTCGAAGATTCTTTCCTTTGTAAAAGTTCAAATTTCCTCTTTGGTTTCTTGTAACATTTTGTTATTTCAAAGATTCATGGGGGAATTATTTTTTTCTTTTTAAAAATTGAACTCATTTAATATTTCCCCTTTTGATGTTAAAAAAAATTCTCACATCGTAGCCAAGTTTTAAAATTTTACCCTTACATGTCAAACTTGGACGCATTCTAACCTCCTTGCTATGGGTGCACTTAACCTCCTTGCTATGGGCGCCTTTGAGCCTTGAGCGCATTTCATCTATCTCCTGGGGCGCATTTCACCTATCTCCTTGGGCGCATTTCACCTATCTTGTGCTATGGGCGCATTAGAGGGGGTGTTGTGGGCGCACTTTGACCTTGGGCGCATCTTGACCTTAGTGTTAGGCGCATATGAATTTCCCTTGCCATGGGCGCATCTATGCCTTGAGTGTTAGGCGCATATGAATCTCCCTGCCTTGGGTGCATCTTGACTTCCTTTCATGGGCGCATTTAAGAGGGTTCTAATGTTGATTCTTCAATGCCTTGGGCGCTTTTCATCATGCCTCATGCCTTGGGCGCATTTGAGCTTGTGTGTTGTGGGCGCACTCTTAGTTATGTTCTAGGCGCATTCAAAAGGGGGGGAATGCTGGATCTCAATGCCTTAGAAATTTTTTTCACCCCTCTTGTCTCCCTCGTATGGGCACATATACATAAAAGTGAATTTTGAACACTTAGTCAATTTTGCCCTGTTTGCCCTTGTATTTCCACTTTTAGTAACTTCTGAAGTTCTCGTGATTTTCAAACATTTGCAACTCCTTAAGACTTGATATTCGCTCAACGTGGTCCTCATGGCCTGATTAACTTGTTCGCACATGCTTTTTACGCTCGCCTGCTATTTTTAGACTCGTTCCAGAGATGATTTACTAGAAATAGTAAGTGTGTGGATTGCGCTCAAATTTCACCTATAGACTCGTTGGAAGATTTTGACTGCAATGGGATACTCTTTTTTTGTTTTTCTTGAGTTTTGCCCTTCATTTTAGGCATAAAAGTAGGAAACCCTAATTTCATTGCGTGAGCTTCTGTTGACCTCCGTTCGACGCCGTTTCTGCTATGTACTGCTTTGCTCTGGAAACTGAAGATCTGGAGTTGTTCGGATGACATCATCCCTCCTAAAAGTGGACTTGCTAAAAATAGTAAGTTCCTGGAATTTGTTCAAATTTTGCATGCAAGTTGCTCAAAGGGCTCTAAACATGATGTAGCAGTCGGATTTTCCAAAGCCCTGAGAAAAAGGTCCCAAATGGAGTACTTACTAAAAATAGTAAGTTGTCAGAATTTAGTGGAATTTTAATGGGAACCTGCCCAAAGTCACCTGATCACAATACCAAGCTCAGATTTCAATCTGCTTACTCAATTTGACCGCAAACTAAGCCTGAAGAATGAAAACCCTAATCCGACAAAACGCGCTCCAAACTTAGCCAAAATTCCAAATTGGGCCCAAAGACGGGTATATCCTTGGAAAGTCATAAGGAACTAGGAGAGATTGCCGCAAAACCACCCCAAACCACCCCAAGCCAAAGCCAAAAGACCCGAATGGGGCAAAAATTAGGGGGTCCCCCATTTTGAATGGGGAGATGTGTGAAAAGGTCACAACAGGTCTACTTCCAGTTTTGAGGCTGATAAGGTGGTTGGTGAGTTTCTTGTGAAGGTGTTAACCAGTTTGGGTCAATGACGTGTGTTTGGGGCCTTGAAGAGCTAGTACATAGTTATTTCCCTCTGTTTCAGTCTGCTGCAGAGTGTTTCAGGCTTCCCACAGACCTGCAACATGCCTTTCAATACTCCATTTTGAGGTATTTTTCTGTTGTGAACAGTTTGGGGTGGTTGTGTGTTATTCAGAATTGATTTATGACTGTCTATGACATTGTAAGTTCTGATTTTGTAATCCAGTGATTCAATAGTTTATGAAATCAGTATCTTGTGGTTTCCAATTGTCATTCACTGTTTGGTTAATTTGAAATTCATATTTGGCAAAATCCAGAAAAAAGGGGGTGTTATTAGAGTGCAGATGCTATCCAACCATATTTTGTTGAATCTTTTTCTGGTATGTATGTATGCTCAATCAACTGCAATTTTTCTAAGCATGACCATGTTAATACATGTTTCTCTAATTGAAGGAGAATCCTTCAAAAAATTATTCAAAGAAAACATTTTTGTTTCATTTATATGAGTTTTTTTCAAGTTCTTGAGATGCTGCATGTATTCTTTGTAGTTCTTGCCAAGAGATCTGTTATAGGCTATCCAAGAATGACTGAACCCATTTCCCATTATTCGCATGGAAATAGCAGGACATACGTGAAACTGTTGGTATCTGTTTCTTGTGATACATATTGGACTTTCCATCTGGGATCATTTGAGTTAAGAGATCAAAACTTAATTCTATTTGATCATCAGATCAAGCTGAAAGAATAATGTAACATTCTGCAGTGAATTTATGAAGCACTTCAAGTGGAAACAAGTTTATTTTTGCTTATTAAAAACCTGTAATTGGTAATATAAGAACTTTATCCTGCACAGATTCTGGCAAGCTATTGGCATGTGGATGCATATTGATGCTTCATTGATACTTAATTATTTAGTGATTAGTAATTTAAACATTTTTCCATTACTATCCTTTAAAAGGGTACTTTGTAGGGATGATGATACTTGGTAGTTTCATACCTACTTATACAATTCAGACTGACTCTCTTGACAAATTCTTATTTTAACATTTTAATAAATTTCCATTGACTATTTTCTTGAGCAAGGCTTGAATCCCAGTTTGCCTTGCACTTATGATAGAGAGTTGGTGTGATCTACATGCCCATTTGCATCATATGATTGAATATCTGATCTTATCTTTGTTAGAGATCCATGGTTTTACTAATAGGAACCTCTGTCATGAAATCTCATGTCTCAGTCAATTGTTGCTACTTAATGGTCAAAGCATAAACTGTGGGTCAACAAATCTTTTTATCATGATGTTGCAAATAACAGGGGCACATTTTGAGCATGTTTAGTTCTTGATCTATGTGCTTAATTTAGGTAGAGTACTGATTGAACATCTCCTCTATAGAATTACCATAGAACTTGTGACTAAGTAGCTTTATTATTTAATTAGACTCAAAATAGAGGACACATGTAACTTACTGTGCTGATATTATTGCTTATCTTATTAACATTCATCTAGCTGTAGATTGGTGGATTTAGGAAAATGAATAAAAGGTTTATCTGTTTTTGCTTTGATCTTTAAGTATTTTCTGACCTTATTTGGTTTATGTCCAGATTTCAGAAATTTCAATACCTCATTTTGTTGCAGCAACTATATTTTCTGCACAAAGTGGTTCAAAAGTTTTATTTTATAGGAATGCGCAACTATTGGCTTTGATGTGTTGCACATTCGGATTTTTCAGGTTGTCCTTGAATTTCATGGAGATTCATGCAATAATTCTCTACATTTAATGAGGCTATAGTCAGATTTATTTTTCTTTATGCTGCCATTTATTATTTCATGGAAATTTAGGCAAACTAATCTCTTCCATTTCACATATGTACCAGTGGAATACGTGGTGGTTGTTTTGGCGTTGCCAATCAATTTCTGGTGAGAAAAATGTTTCATTTATATTTTTACAATTGTAGTATGTTTCAAATATTGCATCCATTTTTAGATTTTCAGAGTTTATCATCTCTGGAAACTGCTAGTTATTGTATTGTAACTACATGGCCAAAGGTTTTGTATCTGTCTGAAATCCTCCTTTCTAGATTTAGAGTTGAATAAGTGTAGCTGGGGGAAAATGCTATGTATCAGATAAAAGGCTTTTGATAAATGGTTGCATTTTTCTCTTTCAGGTGCAGCGTATGAGGGAGAAGTTGTTTTTAGTGCTGCTTTGTCAGGTTTATCTGGGTTTGATGTGTCCTTAAAAAGCAATCTAGTAATCTGCCAATCAGCACCCCTTATTTTCTCAAACTTTAGGTTTATTTTTGTGTATATAAGTTTTGGAAATTTCTGATTTATACGCAATGAGGTCTGGATACTTCTTGCAGGCATGATGGATCATTTAGCATGTAGTTTGTGTTGGATTATTTACGTCCCTTTGCTTACCTGGTTGAGAATTTGAAGCCTTTACAACCATTTTGCCTCTCATATGTAGGATATTGCATTTTTCGACACGGAAGCTGTTGGTGTGTTGACAAGTAGGTTAGGATTAGACTGTGAGCAGGTTTCTCATATCATCGGCAATGATTTAAATAAAATATTCCGTAATGGACTTCAGGTGAGAATCATTTATGTTAGCAGTAATTTGTCTAACTGACATACAAGGTACTTGTATCCATATGTAATGGTATAATTTTCATGATGCCTATTCTAGGGAATAGGTGCATTGATATATTTGGTGACACTTTCGTGGCAACTTGCACTATCTACAGTGTTACTCTGCTGCCTCATGTCAACCATTCTGTTTTTATACGGCAGGTAAGTTTATTTAGTTAAAATAGTTCTTAAATTTTTTTCTCTTTATACCTTTGCAATTGTTTCACATAAAGGGTCTCTGATAAGAATGCATTTTTGCTTGTTGAACAATGTTTATTTTGGGCAAGAAAGAGGATGTGAGTGATTTGTACTAGTGACAATTAAGGAATATCGTGAATCTAGAGTTAATTGTTATTTTTAGTGTTTTAATTCACACCTTTTAGTGACAGAAAACTAAACAAATGTATGGTAGAAGTTAGAACCACTCTTCGAATTACAAGGAGAAGCTCCTTGTAACAAAAACTAACCTAATCTAAACAATATGTGTTTACTTATTATAATATATATTGTGTTTTCTAAGGTGGTTCACGCAGAAAATAAAACTAAAAATGTCTTTTTGGATTCATCTAGGGAAAAAGGTTGATATGCACTTATACTTAAGGCAAAAAGGTATTTCATGCTTTTTTAACTAAAAGTAAAGCTTACAACTATCATGCTTATGCTGTTCAATTAAGGTAGGATTGTGCAGTGCAAGTACACACAAGGATAAAATTGGATTGAATACTACAAAAGATTTGCTAAATAAGAAGAGGGCAATGACATACAAAGTCATTAGACATACTTTATTGCGACTTGAAATAAAAAAGCATGCAGTTAATTGTAAAAGCACTTCAATTCACTTTATATATAAAACAAATGATATGAGTTAAATATAGTAGTTGCATTCAAAGCTACACCTACCTGTAAGGAAGCTAAGGTAGTGGAACAACTTCCTACGCTAATCTTGAGAGGAGAATAATGCAAAACTTTTACAGATTTTTAACAGTTATAAAAACTTAAGCAAAAATAAACATAAATATCATGCATGCCATGACACAGTGATTTACGTGGGAAAAACCCTTTCGGGAGAAAAACCCCACACTCTAAAATCTGCCCAATATATTATTCACTAAATCACAAAGATTACAATATACTTGTAGAGCAAGTTTCTCACAGGAGTATCACCACTCAAAGATCAAGAGACAACACGACTGCTATCAAACTCTTAGAATACACCCTTTCTACATACATCCTAGCCGCTTATAACAAGCTTTTTGGAACCTTCTAGAATTAGGGTTTTTTACAAGGTCGTTTTTCATTTGACATGTTAATGGAAAAACCTTGACGTGTTAGCGGGAAAAAACCTTGATGTGTTAGCGGGAAAAAACCTTGACGTGTCAGCAATAAACAATAAACCGTATATAATTGCAAGGTTGAGACACATTTTCCCAAAAAATCCTCCCACTTGTCAAACAACTTGCAAGAGCAACAGGAGGGAGTAAACATCGTCTCTTAATTGCTAGGGGCTGAAAGACCCATAGTCTTTGAACACCATCTGATGTTCTTTGTACTGACAGGCTTAGTTAAAGAATCAACAACATTCATCAAAGTCTCTACCTTAACTAGCTTCACCCTGCCATCTTCAACCATATCTCTAACAAATTGATATAGTACATCAATGTGCTTGGTCCTGGCATGAAATGTCGGGTTCTTGGCTAGACATATCACACTTTAATTGTCGCAATAAATTATCACTGCACCTTGTTTTATTCCAATATCTAAACACAATCTCTTAAGCCAAATGGCTTCTTTACAAGCATGAGTAGTTGCCATATACTCTGCTTCAGTAGTGGACAAAGCAACCACAGCCTGCCGCTTGCTCATACAACTGATTGCACCGCCAAATAAAGTAAACACATAAGCACTGGTGGATCGTCTGCTTTCAATATCACCTACTCAGTCTGAATTCACATAACGATGAATATTGAGGGAAATTTCATCTTCAGTCACATTACTATGATAACACAAGGAATAATCTGAGGTACCATGCAAATATCTGAAGACTCTTTTAACTGCATCCCAATGAACTCTACCAGGATTAGACATATATCTAGAAATAACTCCCATTGCTTGGGCAATGTCTGGTCTAGTACAAACCATAGCATACATCAAACTTTCAATTGCACTCTGGTAAGGCACTCTGCTCATGTCTTCAATCTCTGATGGAGATGTTGGACAATCTGAAATAGAGAACTTTGTTCCAACTGAAACATGAACACATAATGGTCTACAATCCTGCATATCAAACCTCTGTAAAATTGAATTGACATACTTTGGCTAAGCCATAGCTTTCTGTTCACTCTATCTCTTTTAATTTCCATCCCAAGAATGTGTTTAGCTGCACCAAGATCTTTCATTTGAAATTTAGCAGAAAGTTGAGATTTTAGTTCTAAAATCATACCTTTCCCTTTGCCAATAAATAACATATCATCAACATATAATGCAATAACACCATCGGTTTTATAATAAATACAATGATCTGATTTAGAACACTCAAATCCCAAACTCAACACATATGTATCAAATTTTTGGTATCACATCCTAGGACTCTATTTTAAGCCATACAAAGATTTCTTCAATTTGCAAACCAACTTACTTTTACCTTTCACCACGTAGTGCTCTGGTTGTGTCATATAAATATCCTCCACCAAATCACCATGAAGAAAAGCAGTTTTCACATCCATTTGCTCAACCTCTAAATCATAAGCAGCAGCAATAGAAAGCAAAAATCTAATGGATGTCATTTTGCAATAGGAGAAAATATCTCACCATAATCAACACCCTCAACTGAAACCAAAGGTGATCAGGCTTTGATACCACTTGTAAGGAAGCTAAGGTAGTAGAACAACTTCCTACACTAATCTTGAGAGGAGAATAATGCAAAACTTTTATAGATCTTTAACAGTTACAAAAACTTAAACAAAAATAAACATAAATATCATGCATACCATGACATAATGATTTACGTGGGGAAAATCCTTTTAGGAGCAAAACCCTACACTCCAAAAGCTGCCCAATATATTATTCAGTAAATCACAAAGATTACAATATACTTGGAGAGCAAGCTTCTCACAGGAGTATCACCACTCAGAGATCAAGAGACAACACGAGTGCTATTAGACTCTTAGAATACACCCCGTCTACATACATCCCAGCCGCTTATAACAAACTTTTTGGAACCTTCTAGAATTAGGGTATTTTACAAGGTTGTTTTTCATTTGACGTGTTGACGGAAAAACCTTGACGTGTCAGTGGGAAAAAACCTTGACGTGTCAGCAATAAACAATAAATTGTATATAATTGCAAGGTTGAGACACATTTTCCCAACACTACCAACTTAATAACTACTAGAATACACAACTTCCAATAACAGCTAAGCAATCTTTGACTCATAAAAGCATAATAACAAAGAAGATACAATGATAATAGTTATCCTAAATTAAGTGTCAAGAGCACTTATTTATAAGGTTTTACATGACATTGAATGAGAAATAAATAAAATGCCAACTACTACTTTTCTTTTGATACATAAGGGCAGAAAAAGCTGCATTATATATTAACAAAAATAAGTGATTACAGTTTGAGGCCATGTTGGCTTGTTTGCATAAACATTAAGCTCATAGACAAAATGAGTAGTCATATAACTATCTATATACTATTCACAAGCACAGACACCAAATTGACATTTCATAACCCCACCGCAGGCGCTTTGCCAAACTCCCTAATCCACTCGAAATTGTCAATTGGTTCTAAATTATTTACCTTCTTCAAGTACTGGCTCCCTTTCTTCGCAATTGCCTTGTGTTGCCTTCGGGTCTTGGAATGAAAATTGCCAAGGAAGGGAAGCCATTCAACCACGACCCTTTCCTCCAGCACCCTCGGTATATGCTTTGGTCACAGGACACCAACACCCCATAGCGCACAGCATGTACCACATTCTCTAGCCCCACCAAATTGTGTTTTTTGAAGATTGCATAGGCTATCTCTCACACCATCTCCTTGAGCCTGCCGAGGTCCAAGAGAGAGGCAAAAAAATGGGATGTGATGTCCGTGTTGACCCTAATACCTTCCGTCCACCAGGAAGTTTGCACCCAAGATCATCTTTACGGCCTTTAGAGACCTACCACTAAAGTCCATCATCACCTTTAGTCGTTGGTTTGAAAAATTCCCTAAGAATGCCATCTGCCTTCGTGAGCTAGTAAGCCGGATAGGAGTGTCCATCTTCGTCGAGCACCATAAACAACAACTAACCAAACCAATGGTTGATTTCATCCTCGGCTGCGATGATATAGCCCATGGCCACACCATCCCACATTCTGTGTGAGGAGAAAATCTCTTCCAAATATTCCCTTCCTTTGCAACGGTCTTGTTGATGCGTGTTTTATGACACAACAAACATTCTAGAATAAAGTGTCAAAGACGCTATATCCCCTCTTGAAAAACTACCTCGTATGCTAAGACTGCAAGAAAGATCATACGGCAATTCCAATGTTTAAGTGTAGATAAGCTCTGTGGTTGATGTGATTGCCGGGGGCACAATAGGGATTTACTTTTGCAAGTTACTCAGAAAAGCAAAGACGCGAATGCAATATCATTTTGGAATTTTCTGACTTAAGATAAAAAAAGTGAAAAAAAGAGTAAGGGTTTAGGAGTCCTATGCTATTCCTATGAAATCAAGAGACGACAAAGATTGAGTGAAACCAAATAAACAATACTTTGTTTCGCCATGCTAAACGACAACTACACAAAGCAAGTGCAATCTTCTGGGATTTATGCTTAAAATTTCTTTACTACGAACAATATCATCAATAGAACAACATTATTCGAAGTAAACTTTGAAGTATCCACAATAAAGCTCAGTCTAACTTTACACATTGAATGAAAAGCATCCACTCAAAGAAAGTATGAGCTTAGTTTCGCTAACCCTTGTTATCAATCTATCATTCTCCTAACATACATTTAAATGAAATTCTAATTCAAATTTACTTATACAAGGAAGAGAAATATGCAACCATGCAACCATTTGACAATCAAAGGATTCAAAGCACCTCATGCATTATGAACTTTATTATCAAGATAGTCTTTTGCAACAATCTCATAAAACTCTCTCTTATTCTCTACAATCTCTTCTAATGATTCTAATCTCTAATTCTCCTTATTGATCTCCTGATATCTACTAATGAAATGAGAGAGAGGAGGGAAGTTTATATAGAATTCCTAGATTACAATGAATGGCCACGATTAAAATGAGATTAACGGCCTAGATTCAACATAACTAAACCCTAATTAGGGTTTCCTAAACATCAATTAGTTAACTGGAGAGAACTTCAGGCACTAGGAGTTGTATCCTTATCCACTCACAAAGCACCACCACGTTCGGTGAACCTGGACACGATCAGGCTGACTTCCAACATGGCAATGTCCGGCAACGCATTGACGTATACCAGCAAGTCCAAACTTTCAGCACATTTTGCAAAGGTGATCGTCCATTTTGATTCATTCAGCAAGAAAGCATCTCTGACAGTCATGAAGCTGAATGCCTTGGTAAAATTTTCTTTCATGATTGGCCCAGAGGTGGTGGAGAAAATTCTTTGAACTTGTTCTTTTAAATTTTGTGGCTGCAAGTGTTTCTTTCGGACAATATCTTTGTCGAGCATATCTGCAAACATCTAGTAAATCTTACTCCGAATCTCCTTTGCCTGCTCTTCAACTTTGGTGCCATCTTGCTTTACCCTTTCTAGGACTTCTCCTCGTGAAATCAGTGCGTAATACCAGCCGTTGAAATCATATGCAACTCTAGCTTCAATAATCCTGTCATCAATCAACCTCTGATTCCGGATGCCCTTTAACTCTCAAAGACATGGGATAATTTTACTATGAATATCTTGGAGGCCATCCCATGCTTCCGCTAAGTCTGTAACTCGTGATAGCAGAAAGGAAGTTTGCTCATACACATATGCCAGCTTCTCCGCGAATGCCATCGTGTAGAAACCCCTGTTCTCACTGTTTTCTGTAACTGTCTATTTTTGCTTGTTTTTGAACGTTTTTGATTTTTTTGTGTTTTTTTGCATCAACCAATGAAGTGCAATTTTGAAAGAAATTGCTTATAAAAATTAAATAAAATACCACAAGTCTAAAAATGATGGAAACTGATTGATCTATTGATGCCAATAGGTTTATTGATCTTCTATGTTGATTACAAACAAGATCTGATAACATGCAATTGAAAAGGAAACAATAATATTGATAAAAAACCTGGTATTTGCAGCAGCCTGTGAAGCTAATGAAATGACACGTCCATCATAGAGATCCACTTTTCCCTGCGCAAGATGATAGCAAATGAAGGCAGTGAAGTATGCGCCCCTACTGGTGAAGGCAGATTGCCAAAAGAGAAGGCGTTTTTCCCAATGCAAGAGGTACGGCCTGGTACTTGAAAGGTACGCCTTAACAGCAACAAGTACGGCTTTACAACAGCAATGATTAAAATGTACGACTCTTAATAGATGTGTCTGGATCTTGGAAAATGGGCGCCTAGAGATGAAGAAACCTTTCCGGATGAATGCCAAACCAAAAACCCTGAAGATGCAATCTCTGTATAAGTACTGTGATAACCTCTGAATGAAGCTACCTCTCTGAAAGCAATAAATCAGCTGATATTCCACAGCCTCTAAACTGCAACACTGAAGATTGCTCGTTCTCCAATGCCTGAAGACAACTGAAACCCTTGGCTCCGTTCTCTGGAAGAATACTTGAACAAAAATCGATTTCATAACATAATGAGCTCTTTTCCCAATGCAAAATCCTTATATTCTTCAAGAAGTCGACTTTTCTCAAAAAGGCATCATTTAAATAAAGTTCGAACTTTTCTTTTAATTATTCCAAAGTTGGACGCCTCTTTTTAATAAAAAGATTAATTAAAAATGGTCAACTTCTCAATGATGGTCGACCCCTTTAAAAATCACTTAAGTTATAATATTAAATAATATTATAACTTTATAATATAAGCTTCAAATAATTAATATTTAATTTGACAATTAAATATTAATATCTTCCTCAAAATACATCCGACTAACGAACCGTCTGAAGTTGGAGAATAAGTGATTGAATTTGCACACGACCAGACCATACTGCTAAAAATAGCAGGGGTACTCCGCTGAGTGACTTAACTTACTAAAAATAGCAAGTCAAGCAAATGATGTCCGAACGACCCCGAACGAAAGCCAAACTGATAGAATCTGACAACCGAAGCCAAGCCAAGCTCCAACAAGACCCTCTATCCATCCTATCAGCCTACGAGGGTTGCATAATAGGCTAATCTCAATCACTAAGAAATGTCAACTGGAAGGGGACATGACACATCGCCTCATCTTTCTTTCCAACCATCCAGTCTTTAGCTTCTCTGGCTGTAGTCAACTCTTCTTCAAAATTTCCAACCAGTTCCTGTGAAGAGTTTGGAAGTGGAGGTGCTGACTAGTCAACTTGATTGAGTGGCCTGGTTAGATGCTGGATATACTCTTTTAGACGCTCAATCTCTCTTTTATACTCCTTTTCTTTGCCACTTCCCTTTCCAGCCTAGACTTGATGGTGGCAACAAAATTATCCAAGTCCTCAACTTCTTGCCCTTTTGTCGTCGGACCCATGTCAATAGTTGTAATGGCATATTTGTTCGGGGCAATCTCATCTTGGAATTTATCAACTGTAGGCACTGCTATCTGCACTGTGCGATTGCCAGCCTCATCCCTTTGTATGGCAGAAAATTTCTTGGCTTGCTTTCTTGTGGCAGTTTGCTCTAGCCTGGCCAAGAAGTGTGCGGTGTCATCCTCTTCTGGTACCTCTACTGGTGCCTTCATCTTTAGTCTCTCTTTCAGCCAATCTGGGATGGTTGACTGTTCAATTCCATCTTCCTGTTGATCTTGGACATCCTGCATATCCTGAACTTCTTACACATCTTGAATTTCTGGCATATCTTGAATCTCTTGCACAGATGGGTCTTCTTGGATTCCTTTGAGGGCGGAAATCATTCCCTCTTCAAATTTTCCATCCATAATGCCCATGTCATCATCTGATTCCAGAATTTCCGTGCCTGTAGGAGAAGGCTGATCATTATCTTCCGATTGCATTGGCTCCACATCTCTAACTGCAGAAGGAATTTTGACTTGCTCCCAAAACTCTTCTTCCATGGCTAATATTTCATCTATATTTCTGGACGTAGCCGAATGAAGGGGCCTCAATTTGTGCCTCTTTTGAGAGGGTCCTTCATCTACTGTTTTCTTCTTGTTCTGCTTTGCAGAGTCATCAATCTCTTTCCTCTTTTTCAAGTTGGCAGCATCTGTTGGTCCATCTCCAGGAGATGCACCGGCATTTGAGGAATAGGACTTTGTATCACCCATCAATTCATATGTGAATTGCACATTTCTCCGCCGCAAAACTTGTACTTGCTGGTCTATCCACCATTGGGAATATTTGAATACAGGCTGCATGAATGTTGCCAAGTCACCCAGCTCAAGCTCAGACCATCTTATAGGAGGAAGTGGCTCCCTTTCATCGAAGCTCGACTGCACATATACACCATCATCCAGTTGATCAGGTACTCAGAAGAGTTTTGTCGCCCTTATCATATTCAACGACAATCTTGACCACAATCTTTTCCTCACATCATATTCATCAGCCGCATTGGCCCAAAAATCTTCTAAGTCTATCCTGTGTTTGTATTTCTCTCTGTCCACAGTTCCAATGTTATGGAGTGGATCAAAGTCATTCCTAGGCTTGTAGGATATGAACGGGTATTTTTGCATCTCTAGTCGAGCACTCTTTGTTGCCTGTGCTGATGGACATGATTCTTCCATATTGCCGATGAAGAACGGAAAAGTGACAGCTGCTTTCTGTTTTGGCCTTTGGATATTTTGATATGTCTCCAATTGCCTTAGAACTTCCAACAAAACCATTTTGTTGGTAGGGTAAATGGGCAGTCTGTACGGGTGTCCTGTAAATCCCTAAATCCTGATGTAAGTAAATTTGGGAAACTGGATGAACCAGGATCCATATCTGCCAATCAAACTTTTGGCCTCACGGGTGAGTCTCTGATGTGCTCCGCCTTAGAGAAGTCGAGTGATATACATAAGAAAGGCGTCATGTGCTCGTCTGAAGTGTGACTTCTCCTTCAGCTGCAACTGCGGATAGCAATCGTAGGATTTGAATTGTCCTTCACCATTGCCAACTACATCTTTGCAAACCAGGCCAGTATATTTGTAAGTTCTTGCAAGCAAATATACGACATAAGAACTCATATGGAAGGTCTTGGTTTTCTCCAAGTTGACCAACTGCTCATGGAGGCTATCACTGATCATTCTAGACCAGTTAAACATCTTCACCCCGGAAATTATTTCATCAACGAAATAATACATCCAGGCTTCAAAAGGCACACCCTGAGGATTGCCTACCATTCTATTTAGCAGCAAGACAATGTCTCCATATTCTTCTTTGAAATCTGTTTTGGCCAACTTCTTCGGCATCTTTTTTGCAGTAGGTTTGGGCTTCAGCAACCAGGACTTGTTTATATTTGATGCACAAAGGTCTTGCTGATCTTGGTAAAGTTTAAGTGCATCATCTTTGGTTCGATAAGACGTCCGGTTATAAGCTGGAATCCCAAAGGTTTCTTGTATGGCTGGCTCGGTCAAATATGCCAGTAATCTTCCATCAGGTGCTTCTATCTGTCTTTCCTGTGCATTATAATGCAATGCACACTCCACCATGAGCTCTGGACACTCTTTTGTTGGCGGAAATCCAGCTGCATGAACAATACCATTGCGCATCATCCTTCTTGCAATTGGCGTAGGTAAACATCCATCACTTCCATACATTCTTTTCTTGAAATCATCGAAGTCAACATCGCCAAGGTTGGTGTCCACAATGTTCTCCCATTTGGATTTAATCTTTGACTGCAGCTGTGCACCCTTACTGGCAAACTTCATTTTTATTCTCTTGAAAATAAATCTGCAAGAAGATACAAAGAGAATATTTAAAATTTAAAATTTAAATTACTTGAAAAATATTGACGTGAAAAAATATGCTGGAAATGAAAGGATTAACGAAGTTCTCGTGCCAAAATGAAGTAAAGAAAATAAATCTGCCTGGCTCTTCTGGAAAAATGAAATAGTCACGATCACAATGCTGGCTGGTATGAATCTGCTTCAAACTTTCTCAACTTTCTTGCCTTAGCCAAACTTTCTTCTCACAACTTTTCTTTTGAAAATCGAATGATTGAAAAATGAGAAGCGAATCCAATTATAAAGATGAGAAGTTCGACTCATTTAGCAAATTTCAATTGTTTCCATTAAATCAAGTTTGAACTTGGCTTGCACTTAGCTTCCGAATGGCAAATTTTATCTTCAACAACAGTCTCCGGGAAAGTTTCCAAATCAGGGGCCAGTTCGGTGAAATTCTTTTTTGTCTTTTTCCAATTTTGATTTTTCAAAGTTTATCTCTTTGGGGTGTTGAAAATAAAAATAAAAATAATAAAAATAATTATTTTCATGTGTCGTTTTCAACCTCTTTATGGCATTTTTAATTTTTTATCTAAGGCAATTTGATTTCATTTAAATTTTCTTGCCATTGCCTTAGGCAAATTTTTTCCTTCCATTTTGTTTTGCCATGATTTTTTTTTCATCTTCCTAAGTCTCAGGCGAATTTTCTTTAGACATGTGAATGCTAGACTTAGGAAAAATTCTTTATTTTCTCTAAGTATGGTTAATTTCTCAAGGTGCCAAGCATATTATTTAATATTCCATTGTCCAAACTTAGGCAAAATTTTGATTTTTTCTTACTTCTTGGTATGGCGGACTTCATTCATTGTCAAACCATGTATTTTATCCCAAGGCGGACTTAGCCTATAGTCTTGCCATTCAATTTTCACTTGATCCATGCTCAAGCCACTTCACTTCTCCATATGGCGGAATTGCTAGTCATTTTTTCCATTATACTAATGCCTAGGGTGGACTTTCCATTGTCTCAAGCCATCACCTCATGAACTAGGCGGACTTTGCCTTACCTCCTTCCATTCTACATGGGGCGGACTTCACTAAGTGTTGAGCCATCTTTTGTTGTGCTAGGCGGACTTGGCTTGTGTTTGTGCCACATAGCTTGGGGCGGACTTCACTTTATTCCATCCCATTCTTCACTTTGCTGGGCGGACTTTGCCTTAGTCCATGCCATTAACTCTTTGTGGTGCTGGGCAGACTTTACCTCCACTTGTGCCATCTTGGAGCGGACTTTGCTTAGCTTCAAGCCATCTTTTTATGAGCTGGGCGGACTTTGCTTGAAGTCAAGCCATCTTCCTTGTGAGCTGGGCGGACTTGTTTCATGATCAAGCCATTGCTGGGCGGACTTTCCACATGTCCATGCCATTCCCTTCTTCTCATGGCGGACTTGGCTGAAGCTTAGCCATTAACTTTGCTCTCTATCCCCTTGCTGGTTAGAATTTCAGTCTTCCTTCCATGCCTCCATGAATTCTTACCTCCATACTTAGGAAAATTCACCATGATTTTCAGTCTTTTCTCAGATTTTTCAACATTTTTCTGTGATTTTTGGACTGATTTTTCCAGATTTTCATCAATTTTCTGATTTTCATCATGAATTTCACGAATTTTTCAAATTGATTTTCTATGACTTCCATTGATATTTTGGAACTTCTGAGTGGATTTTCGAAATTCGGGCACTTTCTAAATATAGGAACCCCGACAAAAATAGAAACTTTCCCCAAAATAGCAATTTTCTAAAAATAGCCCCTAAAAAATAGGAAGTCTAACTTGGGCTAAAAAATGCCAAAAATGAAGTCCTTAAAAAATAGGGGGTCCGAAGGGGCAATCCCCAAAAAGTAGGAGATGTCAGAATTGACTGAAACGACAGTTGATCTTCGTCCCTCGGGCCCTCTAAGCACTATGATGATGTTTGCACAATGATCCAGGCTCAAATTCTTTCACTTGACTCGGGTGACCATTCAAAAACTCAAACCCTAAACCCCCAAACAAAGACTAGACGAGACCAAGATGCAACGACAAAACCCTAAAAGGCAAAGCACTAGGGTCCCCATTTGCAATGGGGCGATGTGTGAATTAGGTCACAACAGGTCCTTCCCATGCTTTCGGATTTATTTGTGATGAGTGCATGAATCATGCCAACTCAACCACACTGTACTACACCACCGAGATGCCATGCAATATGTACAGGGCTCACACCTGTCGCGCATTAAGGATTTGGGAGTTGTCAATTCCTCTTGTTTAGCCGCCTTGATCTTAGAAAGTGGTGACGTTGAGACCCGAAGTGACATCGTCGATGGCCTCATTTGCCAAGGCATCAGCCTCTTTATTGCCCTCCCTATAAGTATGTGTTAGCTTATAATCTTTAAAGCTACTAAGGAGCTTGAGACAAACCATGAGTGTTTTATTGAGTTTCCAATTCGTCGTTTTGTGTTTTGCTATGGCATTGATAATTATTTGGGAGTCCCCTTCGATGACCAACTTATGTTATTTTTGATGGCCAATTCTAAACCATAGCGAAGGGCTTGCATTTTTGCAGTGTTGTTCGTGCCATCCAGGAGGCGTATTTTTAGTTCCTTCAATGTCTCCCCTTTGCAATTTCTCAAGATAGATCTTGCACCAAAAGGGCCAGGGTTACATTTTGAAGTGCCATCAAAATTTAACTTGGTCCATCCTTTTGGTGGATGCCAGATCATGTTGGCTCTAGTGGCCGCCTTAGCTTGAACGGTATAGGCCCCATTAATAGGAGGAAAGATCAACCCCTGCCATTACATTCTCGATAATTGATCCCAAGATGAGAATGCTTTTTTCTTCATTGGCTGCATTCTGACCCTATTGTTAACTACTTCCACAATCGCCACTTCAATTTTCCTTAGAAACTAGCTTCTCTCCATAGCTTTGTTTTGAAAGATGCGACGGTTGCATTCTTTCCACATCTCCCAAATCAGCAGAGATGGGGAAGTGATCCAGAGATTGGCATACACCGAGGTCTTGCATATTATCGACCATGAGTTGAACATAATGGATATGTCATTTGACAGTGAGCTATGCCAATGCAATTTGCCCAACAAAAAAGCCCAACGCTCCCTTGCAAAGGGACAGTTTAGTAGCAGGTGATCTGCTATCTCAGTTTTCTTACACATTACACATCTACTTGGACTTGGAATGCCCACTTTGTTCAAGCGGTCCCCCGTTAGGATTCTTTTTTGGGCAGCGATCCATGTGAACGCTCCTGTTTTTGGTAGGTAGAATTTGCTCCAAAAGAGTGTTCAACTATCCTTCCTTTTTGCTTGGGTTTATGAGGACGGTATAACCTAGCTTGACGCTATAGTTTCCTGATTATGCTCCATTCCACTTGATTTTGTCTTCCTCATTGCTTATGTTTATAGTCTACTTCTTTAACTCCTCGTCTAGATTTTGCACTTGCACTCTATCAAAGCCAAAGCTCTCCATCATTCTCCATTTCCATTTTGTTCCACCATTATCCACCCACTGCTCCATGTAGTCCCTCACATATATTCCCCACCTAGTTCTCAAACTTTCTTAGATGTCTGTGAATTCCAAAATGTTGGCTAGAATTGGGCCCCCCTCCCATGAGTCTTCCCAAAATTTGGATTTCCTATTGCTTCTAACATTCCATGTGCAATGCTTCCTTATTACCTCTCTATATTCCACAATGAAATTGCATATTGTCGAGCCCCTTGTAGGATTCTACATTGTCAATATGCGCTCGAACTCTTGCGAATCCAAGTATTTGTTTTGTAGTATCCCAACCCATTTTACCTGCGGGTTATTGACCATGCTCCAAATTAACTTTCTCCCCAGGGCTTGATTGAGACTCGACCAATTCCTTAGCTCCACAACGCCTTTTGACTTTGGCCGACATATTTTTTCCCAAGCTACAAATGGGAACTTGCTGTTGTCCTTTGAACCATTCCAGAAGAAATTTCTCATCCTTTTCTCTAACTTTTCCTAGGTGCTTACTGGCATTTTAAGGCTTGACATCATGTATATTGGTAATGCCCCAATCACAAATTTGAGCATTGTGATTTTGCCTGCCGAGGAAAGGCACTTCCCTTTCCATGATTTAAGTTTCCCCGTGAGACCATGATTCCCACATATTAATTCTGTTTACTCTTGTGAAAAGTGGGACTCCGAGGTGTTTGATGGGCAGTTTATTGAGCTTTAAGCCCACGGTTGTTGCAATCTCTCTCTGTTTCCACAAGGATGTGTTGAAGAAATATACTTCAGATTTTTGCCAATTGATGATTGGCTTGATGCTCCACAATACTTTTCCAATGTCTTCTTCATTACCCTTGCTCCCCTTAGTTTAGCTTGACCAAACAACAATGTGTGATCAACAAATTCTAGGTGTGTTATGGCCTCCATGTTTGGGGCAACCTTTAAACTCTTCTAGTCTCTTCTCTCCCTTGCCCTTTGGATAAGATGTTGCAAAGCCTCAGCCATTATGATGAAGAGAAAGGGGGACATTGGGTCCCCTTGTTTTAACTTGTTGGACGATGTGAATAAACCATGCGGGCTTCCGTTTCACTATTCTTTGTGAAGCCTAATTTCTCTAATACTTTGATCAAAAAATCTCTATTCTCTTTGTCATATGCTTTCAAAATGTCCAATTTGACAATCATTCTCTCCCTCCGACACTTCCTTATGGAGTGGATCACTTCGTGAGCTGTAATGATGCCTTCAGCAATGGATCTTCCTGGGGTGAAGCTGCTTTGCTCCTCAAATATCAACATGGGGAGGAGTGGTTTTAGCCTATTTGCTATTATTTTGGTTGATTTCTTATAGATGATGTTACAAAGGGATATTGGTTTGTAGTCATCCATGCTTGATACTTGTTTCTTCTTAGGGATAAGGGCAAGGAAGGTGTTATTCCAGTCCCTAAGCATGATTGAATTCTTCTGTGCATCCTCAATGGCTTGGCTCACACCTGCTCCCACTATGTGCTAGAAACTCTAGAAAAAGCACACAGGGAAGCCATTTGGGCTTGGGGCTTTGTCTCCGTCAAGTTGAAAGACGACTTTCTTGACTTCCTTTTATGAGATCGGGCTACAAATATTACTGTTCTATGCTTCCGAAATTATGTTTGGAATGAGGTTAATTAGTTCCTCTTAATCCCTTTTGCTCACCATCATGTTACTATTTAAAAGTGTAGATTCTGAAGTAAATCTATTGACAAACCTTTTTTGTACAAACTGTGACTTTGAATGAATCACACGGTATTAACCAGGGAGGATCTTTCACCATTGAGGTTAATCTTCTCCAAGAGGGTTTTCGTCCTCAAGAAGGTTGAAATGAACCAGGTTCAATCCCATAGAACCACAAGGGTTTCACAAGAGGAAATAAAATAAACTGCATAATCCCAAAGAGCTCTCCATATCTCCTTTTATAAGTTTCTCGAGAATTTTTTTCGGAAAACTCAATATAAAATAACTTTATTAATTTAATAAGCCTTAAATATCCGAAAAGTGATTTAATTCATTTTTAAAACATTTCCGACACTTAAAGTCTGTAATGTCCCCTTCTCAACAGTGATCAGTTCAATTGACTGTTGGCCTATTTTGGAGATCCGTAGGCTACTCGGGGGGTGAACATTAGGGTTTCTGGGGGGGTTGTTGCTTGAAGTTTGGAGTTTGGATTGCGGATTCTTTCTGGGTTTCAGAGAGCTTCGCAGTGGTATGACATGCATGGTAATCCGAGCAACTTT
This sequence comes from Sequoia sempervirens, assembly GCA_007258455.2. NCBI lineage: Eukaryota > Viridiplantae > Streptophyta > Pinopsida > Cupressales > Cupressaceae > Sequoia > Sequoia sempervirens. Next base: position 54,890 of record VDFB02070804.1, on the reverse strand, counting down.
AGGAATTTGCTATTTTTAGTAAATTCCATTTTTGGTAGTGGTCTTGTTGGCTTCAGTGCAGTTGGCTCTCTTCTTCGCCCAGTTCAGTTGGTATTGTGATTTTTGGCCTTTTGATACATTTTCTGGAGAGATAAGTTAATTTAATTAAATTAATGTTATATTTTAATGTTATAACCCCTTGGCCTAGCTTTATGACTTAAAGATGTTCGGAAAGGGGGACTTCAAGGGTGGACGCCTCATCTGGAGGTAATTTAATATTTCCTAAGGTCAAAAATCATGCTTGAGAAGTGGGACGCCAACTTGGTGAGAGAAGATTATTTTTAAATAAAAGTTAAAAGCTTGCCTTATGAAAAAGGGACGCCACTTTTGGAGGGAAAGGAGGTGAATTCAAATTTGAAAGTGGGCGCCCTTCTCGAAGCTTCTAGAAGATTCCTCTTAAGTCTATAAAAGAAGAGCTCTGCTCTTCATTTCTTCATACCATACTGTTATGTTGCTGGATTGTTTTCAGGAAAAGCTTCGAGGAAAGCATACCTCCTAGCACTTGGCTCAACTTCTTGCTTGAAAGATAGCAACTAGTTGGGAGATAGATTGTAGTTGGGATGTTTAGCATTATATTTGAGTTTCTAGCATCAAGTAGTTCAGTTTTCTTGCATTCTAGCCAAGTTTTGGAGTTGCTGATTTGAGTTGCTGATTGTAAGTTTCATTCATAAATTTGAAACTAAAAACATTTTCATTCTAGGTATTGCATCAATGTGTGTCTTTGCTAGGGGCGACCCTTTGTGATTATTTGCAGATTTTATTGACAAGATTTGAAATTTTAAGAAGCAAGTCGCCCTCCTTGAGGACCGTACCATTTCAAACTGCATTGGGAGTTGTGCAAGAAAAGATTTAGGGTTGAGAGTTGGGTTTTCATCATTGGAATAGGGGCGCCATCCTTCTTAGGGTCTTGTGCACTTTGTTCCATGCATTTTGGGTGAGTGTTGAGTGAGTTGTGAGCATTTGAGTGAGTTGTTAAGTTGTTGGTCTGTGCATTTCCAGTCAATAATCAGTTATATCAGATTGTGGGAATTCATTAGTAGAGTGAGAAATTGAGTCTATGGGTCTAGGGAGCTTTGGAAAGTTGTCAAGCATTATTGCAGCATTGAAGAATTCCTAATCTTGTGTTCTTGGCAGGCATTCTATCTCATTGTAAGTTGAATAGTAGTACTGTCAGCATTCTCACTTCTTTTCTTTACTTACTTTCTTGTACTACCCGCTGAATAAGTGGAAGAGGCTGGCTTGCCGCCTATTTACTTTCTGTAATGCACTGTACATCATGTTGCTGATCGGCTGAGCCGTTGCCAAATTCATGGATCCTCTGACCATATGCTCACCCCTCCTCCCACATCGGGTCTTAGGGCACATTCTTGGTTAGAGTTACTTTTTGATTAGCTAGCTCATAGGGATCCTTTGACCATATGCTCGCCCCTCTTCCCACATCGGGTCTTAGGGCGCATTCTTGGTTAGAGTTACGTTCAGTTCAAGATCCTCTGACTATATGCTAGTACCTTGCCCAATCTTGGGGATCCTGGTGCACATTCTTGGTTAGAGTTATTTTCCGCATTGTTTTGGTTTTAGAGCTAACCTTAATTGGTGCGTGTTGCATTGTAATTGCTATCAAAAAAATTGAAAAAAATTGGCCAGATCATTACAAAGTCACTTTTCAACGTCCCAACATTTTAAACTTTCCATCTCGGTTCTAACAAGCTATAATGCTAAGGTGGCCATTAAAATATTTTAATTAAAATAACAACCTTAGTAAAATTAATTAAATATATAGCTCAATATCACATCCAAGTTGTAGAAATAGTCAAAATGCATTGGAATAAAAAACTGATTGTATAGGAGTTATATCGATGATGAATGATGATAATCAAATCCAATCAGGTGACTTACTATAAATAGATGCCCTCTCCAAGATTCTTGGAGAACACACCAGAAGCCAGAAATGACATCGAAAAGCGTCATCCGAGTCCTCTAGACCATCTGAGCTCATTGGTAACATAAAATAACCTCTCAGATAAGACAGGCACCCACCCAAAAGGTCAAAGCCAAGCGTAATGCAAGAGAACTCTAAAATGGGGACATTACACATACCCTTCAAATCTTTGCAATTCCCTTTGTGCTTAAATTCCTTGCAATGACCTGCCTAGCAAAACTTTGCATACTATGTGGATATTATCTACAAACTCCTCAAATCCTGCAATGAGGCTTTAGACTTGTCTAGATCCTCGCAAATTTCCACAATTCCTTAGCTGGTGATGGAAAACGACAAGTAGGCGGTTATAATGCCCTTACATGCAAATTTCATGGACAAATGAAGGTGTGACACGTGCCCCATCATGTCTGGATGTGGGTGGTGGCCACCTTTGGCATGTTACTCTATAAATTGAGATCTCCATTCATTGTAAAGGGATTTTTTTTTCTTTTAGACTTCTTCCAATGTAAGGGTTTTGGAGAAATTTTTGTAGTTTGGAGAAGTGTTTCAAGGCGAGTGATGGAAAGGCTTTTTTGGTTTGAATGTGTGGTTATTGTAAGGCTTAACGCCAGGGCATGTATGATGCCAAGTATGTATGCATTTTGAACTGTAATGTATTAAAACATCATCTACTTCTGTTGTAAATTATTCATTTGACTATTAATAAAAAAATTCAATTTTGTTTGAAATTGAAGTTTGTTGCTTGACTCAATAGATTGAAAAGGCCCCTCAGACTTGACCTGCACCAAAGTTAGAAGAAGAACAATACCTGAGATGAGACTGGAGAGTTCTAAGAAGGGAACACAACATACTATTCTATGGAAAAGGAGAGAATTGTTGGAAGGTTTGAACAAAAGAACTAATTGTTAGCAATGGTTGTACAATCTACAACAAAAATATACATTATAAGTGCTATTGGATTTTAGAAAAGGAGATTACTCTATAAGGCAATAGGCAATACAAGAAAAAGAAAGTCTAGCTTGGGAACACTATCAGAGACTGTGATGAAGAGGCACCTTGAGGGCATCATGGAGAATTTGCATTGTGTCTAGAAAGATAGGAATCTAAGGTAAAATGGTGAGTTTGATAGATAGTTGACAGTTTGGGATGAGGAAAAGTGGTTGTGTTTCATTGCATTGGGTACTTAGGTGTTGCAATGTCAATGGTAGTTTTGTGCAGTTTATTGGTCTTTTGGTAAAGATTGAGCTGATTTGAATGAGCTTTTTTGTGATTTGGCAAAAAAGCTGTTTATGGGTTAAGATAGATGTTTAGTTGAAATTGTTGTGATTTGCGGAAGGTTAATTTGGGTTTGCACCAAAGGATAGATATTTTGGGAGATTGTGTGGATTGTTGGAAAGGTGTGGTGAACTGTGTTGACATTCTCCACTGCTAGACCATTGGGATTCATTGGTTTGTTATAGTAGCTTAGCAAAATGTTTCATGTGGTTTTGAGCATTGTTGCATCTTGAGGTTGAGACAAATAATATGCTAAGTTGGAGAAAGGTATGAATATGAGATTGCAAGACAATTGGAAGGAAGCAAAGAAGATTAAGTGGTGGAGTTACAATAGGGTGGTAGCGAAGAGTGAGGCAACAATGAGTATGATTTGGAGTGTAATTATGTGAGCAAAGATTGTGAGGGTTCAGTGGTGTCATTGTGTACTTAGATGTAGCCATTACAACAAGTCTGGAAGTGGTTTTGTGTTTGTGTGTGAGGAAAACCATTGTGGTAGATTGTAATTGAGCTTGTGAAATTAATAAAAGTAAGAGATCTTGTAGGGGTTAGGTTTTCCCTCGTCGAGGGTATTCCAGGGTAAATTTGGTGTTATTTGTGGTATTACATTTTTTCTTTTGTGTGTTTAATTGTGTGGGCTGCATGGTTGGACAATCCTTCATGGGACCCTGTGTCCCTTACTGCATTAAATGTTATTAGAGCAAGGGTGATCACGATTTTGTGTTGGTATGAGTGCACCTAATTGATGTGGGTTTCTAGAATGAGTTTGCTATAATGTCCCCTTTTTAGCCCTCTGTTTTTTAGTGGCCGATACCCCATTTCTTGAGTCTTGTGGGCTACTCGAAGGCATTTTTAGGGTTTCCTAAACTCTTTGAGGTTTCTTGTCAGTTTTTTAGGGGCTTGTTGCAAGAAATTGCTAGAAGGGTTTCTGGGTCTTTCTGGGTTTTTAGAGAGTTTTGGTGGGCTGTCACATGCATTCTCATCAGTGACTATTTTTGGATTTACTATTTTTAGTAAGTTACAATGGCTACCTGGGATGTGCTCAAGTGGTGTTTGGAGTCACTATTTTTAGCAGTATGCTAGTTTTAGTAAGTGCTATTTTTGACAGTATGGTTTGGCAGTAGTTCAACACTTAGTTACTATTTCTGGTAGTGTGGCCGTGCAATTTGGGTGGTGACTTCTCTAGCATTCTTGGAGCTCAAAAAGAGAATTTTAATAACTTAAGTTGTGTTATATTTTATTGTTGGCTTTTGGCCCCCCAGCCTAGGCAATATAACTTAAGTTGTTTTAAAATGTGGGCCTCATATTTGGACGCCAATATTGGAGATAATTGCATTTTAAAAAGGTTTATTGATGCCAAGTAAAGATGGATGCCTAAGTTGGAAAAAAAGTCAAGACTTTTATTAATATTTTATATTACTCCTCATGTGGCCGTCCCTTTTGGAGGGAAAGGAGATTTCAAATTTCTAGTTCTTGGGCTTATAAATAAGCCTCTCTGTGATGAGCCCTGCTGGCTCAAACCTCAAACCCCTGTCTTTTATTTATCTTTTATGTGTTTTACGTTTTTTAGAGAAGAGTTTCTAGAGAGAAATAGAAGGGGCGCACAACATAAATGCTTATAAAATGTAAATCTAACCTAATTTGAGCAAATAGAAATTACAGAAGGTAATAAATAAGCTCAACAATGGATTCATAACTCATAAACATACCCGAAAGCTCCCAGATTATTTATTTAAGAAATGAAGTCCAGTTTGCCAGCCAAGATGGAGAAATCTGGCAAAATCCAGTGTAGGAAGCTACAGAAAGTGAAATCCAGCCCAAAAACTGAGGCAAATGAGAAGTATATGCCAGATGCCAAGAAAGGTGAAGAGAAACCCTCAAACTGGAAGGCGTTTCTCCTAGAAAACTCAAACGCCCTTGCACAGATAGCCACGCACTTCAAGCAAAAAGCCCAAAACTCAACTCTGAAGGTACGACCATGAAGTCAAATGCCTGCCATGATGAAAGAAGGTCGCTATCTCCACAAACCCTCGTCTCTGATAAAGAACTCAACAAAACTTTGATAAAGCATAGTAGAACCTCTGTATGAAGCTCTCACAAACTGCACAAATTCGACTGGTCTCTCACAGTCTCAAAAGTGCTCAACATTGAAGAGATTTCGTTCTCCAATGGAAGATTGCTCAAAACCCTGATCACAGGTGAAAGCACAGGAAAAATGTCCAAGGCAAAGCTGAAATATTCAAGAAGTGAATTTCTCATTGCCAAAATGCCTTATATGCAAAAAGGCACGACTTCCAAGAAAGATACGCCCTTCTTCATATTTTAAATCTTTTAAAATATATTTAAGTCATTTCAATAGTTTTTGACTTAAATACTTGGGCGCCCTTTTATATTTTAAGTGATTAAAATATTAAATCACCTTTATAGAATATTTAAGTGATATAAAATGTATAAAGTCAATTTGACTTTATAATAAGGCATTAAGTTAATTAATTAACTCAAATCACTTAAAAATCCATAACTCTCTCAAAACTCCAAATATTCTCGTGCCGTCAGAAGCTGTCAACCCTTGAACTGCTAACGCTTGCTGTGAACCAATCACTGGGCTCTGAAAATGAGAACGACCAAGCTCTCCAGAAAGTACCACTAACCCTCTAACCAAACCAGTTAGCCTACGAGAGTCTGAGTAAGAGGCTAACCACCATCAACCATGATCATGCCGAAAAAGGGGACATTACACTCTCTCCCTCTCATTTGGATATGTTGATTTATGATAATGAAATGTTGTCAGAGTGAGGATTGAATCCCTTCAAGGGCTTTGGAGATGAAAACCTTCAAAGTTGCTCTAGTTTCGGAGTTAAGAGATACTCCCTAGCTGGACTTTGGAGTGGCTTCACTGCAAGAGTCACCATTGGAGATATTGGTGAAAGATTTTTAGTTTGTTTTTGGTTATGGAATGTTCCTATGCTTTCTTGCTATATCTTTGGGTGTGTTTGTGTTAGTTTTTTTCTTGCAGCGCATTTGTAGTGTTTTTCTTATCATATTTCATACTGCTAGTTTGTGTTTGGTTGAAGCACATTTTTCTCGTACTGATCTGAGGATACAATATATTTTTGTGGTTGTTGACTCTATGGATTCCTAGTACTTTGGCGCCCCCTTCCCTAAGTTTTGAGGATTTTTAGCAGTGATTGGGATTTTTGAGAGGAGGTTGACCTACCTAGGGAGGCCATACCATTTTTGGTGGTGCATTGGGATTCGTGCACAAGTTTCACTCTCGGTTTTGGGGTGTTTGGTTGCTTGGAGTTGGACGCCTAGACCTACTTTCCACTTTGCAGCAAATTTGGGGTCGTTCTGATGAGTAGTTTTAGAGATATGAGCATTTGAAGGGGTGTTGGTTGGTGTATGAGGTTCGCTGTCGAGAAAATTAGACTGCTGTCATTTCATATCAGACTTGATTTATCATTGGTACTTGCTTGTCTTATGATGCCTAATTAATTATATGTTGTAGGGGGATGAACTATATTGTAATAGGCTTTCATTTTGAGTACTACTTATCATTTAATCATGTACTTGATGAACATTGTAATGTTGATATGGTAGTACCAATCAGCTATTTTACATTTAGTTATTTGTACTACACTTGCGCTGAATAAATGATTGAGTTTGCTTTAGCTTTTTGTTGCCCGCTAAGAAGTGGAAGTGGCTGGCTATGCCGCCAAGTACTCTACTTTGCTTTACTTTCCTGTAGCCCACTGAAAAGTGGAAGTGGCTGGCTTTGCCGCCAAGTAGTTTACTTTCTCTATTGCCTGACTTGCCGCCAATAGCTTATTTGTTATTTCTAGCATTGATATTACAATCAGATCCTCTTACACCGTATGCTCTCACCTTGCCCGCTTCGGGATCTGGGTGATCAGAAAGTGAAGGGTTGTTTTCTAGTTTGCTAATCTTTACATTGGTCTAACACTAACGGCTTGAGTTTCTTTGCACCACTCCTCTTAAGAGAGGACTATCTGTAGGGCTGCAACATCAAGTACACCGTGTCTCCAACCTCAAATGAGCGCTCAACTTTTCTTTGATTTGTGTACTGCTTTTGTTGGCTTTATGCCTTCTGGATGTTCTCGCGTAGAGCTCTCATGATGTCCTAGTTTTCCTGCAACAAATTCCCAGCACTAGGCACTTTACTATCACCCAACAACAAGTCTAGAATGCTCGGCGCCTCATACCCATACAAAGCCATGAATGGTGTCATTTGAATCGAGAGATGGTAAGTGGTATTGTAGCAATACTCACAAAGATATAACCACTTAAGCCAACCTTTCTGCTGCCTTGCAATATAATTCCTGAGGTATCCTTCCACCCATTTGTTCACTATCTCCGTCTGACCATTTGTCTGCGGGTGGTAACTAGTATTCGGAGTGAGCTTGGTCCCACATAGCTTGAATAACTCCTGCCAAAAGTGACTCATGAACCTGCTATCTCTATCACTGATGATACTTCGAGGTAACCCATGCAACCTGAATACCTCATGGAAAAACAACTCTGCTACCTGTGTAGCTGAATATGTAGCTGTGATCGGAAAGAAATGAGCATACTTAGTCAAACGATCCACAGCCACATAAATACAGTCCCGAGCCTGGGCTCTCGACAAACCAGTAATGAAATCCATCGACAAACTCTCCCACTTCCTATCAAGAATCGGAAGTGGCTGAAGTAAGCCCGCAGGGTATGTGTGCTCTTGTTTATTCTGCTGACAAACATGACACTCTTTGACATATCGAAGAACATCTGACTTAAGGCCCTTCCAAGTGAATCTCTCTTGTATTTGTTTGTAGGTCTTGAAATATCTGGGATGTCCTGCCATGGGTGTGTCATGAAAGGTCCTCAGTATTGCATTCTTCATCTCCGATCCTGGGGTCAAATAGATCCGCCCTTTGTAAATGATTAGATCATTTACAACTGAGTATCTGTCATCCTGTATCGACCCCTCAACAACTCCTGAAGCCCAAGTGTCTTTGGCATACTCTGCCATTATCAGGTGCCTCCAATCCTTTGCAATTTCTGCCATGGAGCTCAAATGTGGGCGATGAGATAAGGCATTAGCAACTATGTTTTGTGTCCCTTTGACAAAGGCAATGTCAAAGTCATATGATTGCAACTTGCTCACCCACTTTTGCTGACGATCATTAAGGTCACACTGCCCAAGGAAATGTCTCAAGCTGATATGGTCTGTTTTATCTACAAATTTGCTGCCCACCAAGTACTGCGTGAATTTGGCCAATGCATGCATAATGGCCAACATCTCCTTATCGTAAATGCTATAGCTTCTCTCTGGTCCATCCAGCTTCCGACTCTCAAAAGCAATCGGATGTTTGTCCTGCATGAGGACTGCACCTAACCTCTCACCTGAAGCATCACATTGTAGCTCAAAGGGTTTAGAGAAATCTGGCAATGCAAGTACTGGGCAAGTAGTCATGAGTAGTTTGAACATCTCAAAGCAATCCTGTGCCTTTGGAGTCCAAACGAATGCCCCCTTTTTGGTCAAGTCTGTGAGCAGTGCCGCATGCCGTGAATAACCATTAACAAATCTGCGATAGAAGCCACACAGACCCAAAAACCCTCTAAGCTGAGTAAGATTCTCAGGTGTAGGCCACTCCATGATCGCCATGACCTTCTCAGGATCCATGCGTACTCCATCTGCATTGATTATGTGGCCTAAGTACAGTAACTCCGTCATACCCAAGTCACTTGGATTCCTTGGCATACAAGGACTCTTCGCCAAGAATACCCAAAACTGTGTCAAGATGAGCAATGTGATTCTCCCATGTTTTGCTGTACACCAAAATATCATCAAAGAACACTAGCACAAACCGCTTCAGCTGTGAATGGAAGACCCTATTCATTGTGGACTGGAAAGTCACAGGTGCATTGGTTAGCCCAAATGGCATAACCACAAGCTCAAAATGCCCACAATGACACCGAAAAGCTGTCTTCTCAATGTCCTGCTCCCTAACCCGAATCTCATGATACCCTGATCTCAAGTCTATCTTGGAAAAATATCAGGCACCATGTAATTCGTCTATCAGCTCATCGATCCTGGGTATGGGATATCTATTTTTGATAGTCCTCCTATTCAACAATTTGTAGTCTATACACATCCGCAATGTACCATCCTTCTTTTTTACCAAAACCACGGATGAAGCAAAAGGTGACTTACTAGTTCTAATGTGTCCCATAGCAAGCAACTCCTTTATTGTCTTCTCTATCTTGTCCTTAAACAGCTTGGGATGCTTGTAAGGAGTGACTATCACGGGCTTGGCGCCTTCCTCCAACTCAGTAATGTGCTCAATCCCTCTATTTGGTGGTCTACCAAGTGGAATATCGCTGAACACCTTCGTGTGCTTAATCCTTAACTCCTGAATGTCTGGATGGTAATCCGGCTTCTGCTGTTCTCCCTATGTAGGCATCAAAACACACTCTGTTGCCCACTCGACCATATCTGTATCTCCCATATTCACCACATAGAAATCTGTCTTGAACTCATAATTGTTCAAGCGCATAGGCAAATCTGGAATCATCCTGTCGTATTTGAGAGTGTACCCATCTGCAACCTTAACCCTTATTCCTTCAAATTCTTTTGTCCGGATTCCACGCCTCTCAACCAATCTAGCATCAATAAAATTATGTGTAGCCCCTGTGTCAAGAAGAGTGATGATTTTCTATCCTGCTAGAATCCCACGCATCCTAAATGATCCCTCCTGCTGAATGCTGGTGATGTGTGCATCCTAATGCCCTGCCGACCTTTCATGTTCTCCTTCACTTTCGGGCTTCTCTTCATCATGTTCAACACCTGAATCCTTTGAATCAGATTGATGGTCTGATTTCTCAGACTCAGAATCCTCATAAAATGCCAACATAACCCTATTAGCCTTGCCCTTAGGTCTCAAAGGGAAATCATGATTTGCATCGTAGGGCCCCTTACAATAGAAACAAAGCTTCTTCTTCCTTAAATCATTAAGGATATCTCGATCCAAAGGTGCCACACTCTTCTCTTTTCCGTTTAGTTTGTCCTTTTTAGAAAATGATTTGTTGACTTTTGAAGAAGATGAACCATAGGAGAACTTGCTGCGAGGTGCTATTGTCTCCATGCTATGAGCCTTTCGCATAGCCTCCTGTAAGGTGGGGGGATCAAAAGCTTTGACGCATCCTCTCATAGGCTCATATAATCCCTCTATGAACAATATAACCAACATCCTCTCAGAAATTCTTGTTACCATGACGGATAGCCTGTGGAATTCACTTCTGTATGTCTCCAAACTACCTCCCTGCCTAACCTGTGCAAGCTCACAAAAGTAAAGTTTAGGGTCCTTATCAAAGCGCTCGATGAGCCTGTCAGTAAACTCCTGATAAGTGGTAACCAAATGATGCTGCAAGGTGTAGATACCGTGATACCACCAATCATGTGCCACACTGTAAGAGTCCAGGTGACTCTCTGCCCAAACCCTAACTGTAAATGCTGTTTTTTTGCAAGTTTTGTGTGTTTTGTATTTTTTTTGAGGTTTTTGATAATAAACAAGAAGCTGCGATTTTTTACTAAAATTGCTTAAAAAATCATAATAAATTCTAAGGCAATGAATATGCTGCGAAAATGCTCAGAACACATAGGCGCATCAATTTATTAAGTTTCCAGAGCTTTTACAATAACAAAATTTGAACAATGAATGAAATATGATTTTATTTTAAAGGAACCTGATTACTGTTGCAGCAGTATGAAAGAATGAAGAAGATGGTGCGGCTAACATGAATCTCCGAGCATAGACAAGAGAAATCTCCAGATAACCTAGGCGCGCTGGAACCCTCTGCCAGAAACTGAAGATGAAGGCATTTCTTTATGAAAAAGAGAAGTACGGCCCTGCAAGGACAAAACTGTACGGCCCAGCAGCAATAATGAATATGGTACGACTCTATTGAAGATAGTGCCAAATCTCTGTGAAAAGAACTCTGTGAAGTCGCCTCAAACCACTGATGATTAATCCCTGTAAAACCCTGCCTGAATCGATCAATAAGCTCAAACTGTAACCTCTGTGTGAAGTCACCAAGAAGACAATCTTCAACTGGTATTGCACAGTCTCAGTATGCCATATTTTGAAGAGGTATCATTCTCCAAAATCGTTCGTTTGCTGAAACCCTAGGTTTTGCAAACTTCAATGCTCAGAGCAAATAGAAGACAAATTGAATAATCAAATCATAAGAGTTCGATTTGTCTTTTCCTGTGAATATATAGTTTCCTTCAAAAATTCGACCCAAGACCTTCTTTTAATAATCATTTAATTAAATGATTAAATACGCCCTTGACTTGGGAGAAATACATTAAATAATTGGCGCCCATCAATTAAATGAATAATCACTTATTCATTATATTAATTTTTCCGCTTTATTATAAAGTATAATAAATACTTTATAATGCGCCTTTTAATTAAATATTCAAATAATCAATAAAGTGACTTTAATATAAAGTCAAAACACTAACTATTCATTAAACCATTAAATACTCCCTTATTTCTCCATCTGACCGTCAAACTGATGAATTGGGTCGACTCTGAGCTAAACAGCTGAACCAGGTGCCCTGCCCAAAATAGTAGCTTCCGCCTGTCCGACTTTCTAAAAATAGAAAGTCTTTGAAAAACCACTCTGAAGGATTTTGCGAAGGCCCAACCTGAAACAACTGCAACAATGAAGCTCCAGAACACTGGGTAACTGCCACAATTGATCCTCTGCACACATCTGTCAGCCTACGAGGATCGAAATAATAGGCTAACCACATATCCAGCTGCGCTGACTAGGATGGGGACATCACAGTCCGCCCTCCCTGAAATTGCTTGTCCTCAAGCAATCTCAACTCTGGATGCTGTAAAATCTCCTCTGACTCCCATGTAGCATCCTCAACTGGCAAATCTCTCCACTTGATCAGATATTCCCTAATCACCCGCCTCCGAAGGTGTCTCTCATCTCGAGGATGGCCTCAGGTACTAGTATCGATTTCCCTTCGTCATCAAGGGGGTGGCAGAACTGGAGAGGGTATCACATGCTGACCCAATGCCTTCTTCAGGCGAGAAACGTGAAACACATTGTGAACCCTGCTATCTGCTGGCAAGTCCAACTCATAAGCAACCTCGCCCACTCGTCTGACAACACGAAATGGACCATAGTAACGAGGCTTCAGCTTCTCTACCCCACTCTTCCGCAGAGTAGACTGACGATACGGCTGCAACATAAGGTACACCATATCACCCACATCAAAGGAACGCTCAACCCTCTTCTGATCAGCATACTGCTTCTGCTGATTCTGTGCCGCTGGATATTGTCTCTGAGAGACCTCAAAATGTCCTGCTGACTCTGCATCATATCCCCTGCACTCGGCACTCTGCTATTGCTCAATATCAGGTCCAAAAGGTTGGGCGCCTCATACCCGTACAAAGCCATGAAAGGCGTCATCTGTATCGTCATGTGATGAGTCGAGTTATAGCAATACTCACACAAGTATATCCACCTCACCCAAGCTCTCTGCTGTCCAGCTATATAATTGCGCAAGTAACCTTCCACCCACTTATTGACAATCTCTGTCTGCCCATCTGTTTGCGGATGGTAGCTGGTACTCAGTGTCAGTTCGGTCCCACAGAGCCTGAACAACTCCTGCCAAAAGTTGCTCATGAACCGACTGTCCCTATCGCTGACTATCGTCCGAGGCAAACCATGTAACCGGAATACCTCTCTGAAAAATAACTTTGCAGTCTGCGATGCTGTGAAGGTAGTAGTAATTGGGAAGAAGTGTGCATATTTAGTCAACCGATCAACCACTACGTAGATGCTATCTTTACCTTGGGCTTTCGGCAAGCCTGTGATAAAGTCCATCGATAAACACTCCCACTTCCTGTCAGGTATCGAAAGTGGCTGGAGCAATCCAGCAGGATAAGTGTGCTCCTGCTTGTTCTGCTGGCAAACAGAACACTCTCGAACATACTGTAGAACATCAGTTTTCAGCCCTTTCCAAGTAAACCGTTCCCGAACCATTTTATATGTTTTGTAGTACCCAGGATGGCCCGCCATAGGAAGATCATGAAAGGCTTTCAAAACTGTATGCCTCACCTCATAGCCAGGAACCAGCAAAATCTGCCCCTTGTAAATGATCAAGTCATCTACAATAGTGTACCTATCATCCTGCTATGTCCTGTCAACAATGCTAGAAGCCCATGGGTCCTTAGCATACTCTGCAATAATCCGATGCCTCCAATCCTCTGAGATCTGAGCCATGGCATTCAACTGAGGTCTACGAGACAAGGCGTCAGCTACGACATTCTGCTTCCCCTTAATGAAAGTGATATCAAAGTCATATGATTGCAGTTTGCTGACCCATTTCTGCTGCCTCTCATTCAGGTCACGCTGTCCAAGGAAGTGTTTCAAGCTGTTATGGTCTGTATGAACACTGAATTTGCTGCCTACTAAGTATTGCCTGAACTTAGCCAAGGCATGCATAATGGCTAACATCTCCTTGTCGTAAATGCTGTAGAACCTCTCAGGACCCCTAAGCTTTCTGCTCTCAAAAGCAATAGGGTGTCTCTCTTGCATCAAAACGGCACCAATGCCCTCTCCTGAAGCATCGCAAAACAAATCAAATGACTTCATAAAGTCAGGCAATGCTAGCACCGGACATGAAGTCATGATCACCTTAAACCTGTCAAAGCACTCCTGCGCCTGTGGTGACCAAGTAAAAGCCCCCTTCTTTGTCAAGTCAGTAAGGGGTGCGGCGTGACGTGAGAACCCACTAACGAATCTCCTGTAGAAAGCACACAACCCAATGAAACCTCTGAGCTGCGTAAGGTTCTCAGGTACCGACCACTCAACTATAGCTCGGACCTTCTCAGGGTCCATACTCACTCCCTTGGCATTGATGATGTGCCCCAGATACAACTCCTCCATACCTAGCTCACACTTAGATTCCTTGGCATAGAATGACTCATCAGCCAAGATACCCAAAATTGCATCTAAATGAGCCAAGTGCTCCTCCCTTGATCTGCTATATACCAGAATGTCGTCGAAAAAGACCAATACAAATCTCCGCAGATGAGAACTAAAGACCCTGTTCATGGTAGCCTGAAAGGTGGCAGGTGCATTGGTTAGACCGAAGGGCATAACCAAGAACTCGAAGTGACCACAATGACACCTGAAAGCGGTTTTCTCAATATCTTGCTCCCTCATCTGAATTTGGTGGTACCCGGACCTCAAATCAATCTTCGTGAAGAAGATAGCACCGTGTAACTCATCAATCAACTCATCGATGCGTGGTATAGGGTACCTGTTCTTAATTGTCCTCTTGTTGAGCTGTCGGTAGTCTATGCACATCCGAAGTGATCCATCCTTCTTCTTCATTAATACAACTGATGAAGCAAAAGGTGACTTGCTAGGTCTAATGTGTCCCATAGCTAACAACTCATTGATGGTCTTCTCTATCTCATCCTTGAGTCGTTTCGGAAGCCTGTAGGGTGTGATCATAACAGGCTTTGCACCCTCCTCCAACTCAATGATATGCTCCATACCTCTGTCTGGAGGTCTACCAGGTGGAATGTCACTAAACACTTTGGAGTGTTTAGTCCTCAATATTTGAATGTCGGGGTGGTACTCCCCCTTCTGCTGCTCCTGCTGGGCTGGCATCAACATGCACTCTGCTGCCCAGTCAACCATATCATGACGAATGAGTCTCTCCATCCGCCTGAATGAAACCATCCTCAGATTACTGTCTCGAATAGCCTTGATGACATGAGGTCTCCCATCAACCTTAAACTTCATCTCCATGTCTCGCAAATTGAGTGTGAACTCACCCAAATCGTGCAACCATGCCATCCCTAACACCACATCAGTATCTCCCATATTAACAACATAGAATTCAGTCTTGAACTCATAGTTGTTCAGTCGCATCGAAAGATCAGTAATCTTTCGGTCACATTTGAGGGTGTACCCATCCGCCACCTTGACTCGGATACCCTCAAACTCCTCTGTCTGAATACCACGTCTCTCTACCAACCGTGCATCAATGAAATTATGTGTGGCACCCGTGTCCAATAACGTGATCACCTTCTGACCTGCTAGAAGCCCGCGAAGCCTAAATGACCCATCTCTCTGAAGGCTAGTCAAGTGTGCTTCCTGTAGCTTCCTTCCTCCTTCGTTTTCACCCTCATTTTCGGACCTGTCATCATCTGAATGCTCGGAATCAGCTTGCTGGTCTGACAGATCAGATTGCTCTTCGCCCTCATAAAACCATTCCATCTGATTATTTTTGACCTTGGGATGAAGTGGGCATACATGTTTTTCATCGTAGGGTGCCTTGCACCAGAAACACAACTTTTTCTTCCGCAAGTCGTTCAGTGTTTCTCTGTCAAAGGGTGGTGCATTCTGTCTCTTAGGATCCGGTTGATCCCTCCTCCTGTCAAAGGGCCTATTCCTATCAAAAGACCTATTAGGCCTTGTGTAGGGTGTCGAACCTGAAGTGAACTTGCTGCGAGGTGCTGCAAGCTCCATGTTCCGCGCCTTCCTCATGGCTTCCTGAAGGGTAGGAGGATCAAATGCCTTGACCCAACCTCTCATAGGCTCTGTCAACCCCTCGACGAAGAGTATAACAAGTCTCCGCTCTGAAATGCCTGTCACCATGACTGCAACCTTCTGAAACTCACTGACATACGCATCCAAGCTACCTGTCTGTCTGAGCTGAGCTAGCTCTCTGAAGTAGAGTTCCGGATCTTTCTTATCAAAACGCTCTATGAGCCTGCTAGTGAACTCCTGATAGGTAGTAATTGCATGATGGCCAAGTGTGTACATGCCGTGATGCCACCAATCATGCGCAAGTCCATCAAGATGCAAAGTAGCAAACTTAATGGCCTCGTCCTCCTGCATAGGCCTCAGTGATAGATAGTTGTCCAATTTCTGGACCAAAGACCTCGCTGACGTCTTATCAGACCCATCAAAATATGGCAAGGTGATCTTGCTAACTACATACTGCAAATCCCTGTTCACCTGTGGCAGTGGCTGCTGATGCTGAGGAGCTCTACGGTCAAATCTGCCTCCTCCTCTAGGTTTATGAACATCCATAAACTCATGAAAGGATAATGCCTGCCTGATCTCAGGTGCCAATGATAGGTACTCACCGTGAAACCTAGTCACATCTGCTACTGACATGCCATTATGCGGCTGAAACTCCTGATGCTGCCCTTGCTGCTTTGCCCCCAGAGTCGGAGGTGGGGTCTCTCTGGGTAAGAATGTAGGCTGTCCAGGCCTACGCTCATGATAGATCAGTGATGGCTGTCGTGGTGCTGATGCCAAAGGCTGATCCACTCCTGCAGTTCTGCTCGACTGTTCGATCTGAATATAATGTGGCTGTGTTGGAGTACACTGCCTAATAGTGCCCATCAACTGGGACATCATGTCCATCATGTTGTCGTGCCTGCGTCTAAACTCCTCATCAGTGATATCACCCTCTGCATGTGCTTTCCCTGAATCCCTATGTGTCTCTGCAGGGATCTCACGGTCTGCCATTAGGGTTGCAACACTATTCTCACTGCTGTTGGAGCTAGATCTGTGAATACCCAATACTCCTGACACTGTCTCACCTTCAGGAATAGGTGGACCTGTCCAATCCTCAACTCTACCTGTTCCTGTACCCTTGGTATAATGAATAATGTCTCTACTCATGAAAAAGCAACAAAAAAGCACTCTGTATTCTGAAAAAGCAACTGAAAAAGCACAGGATGGCAGGAAATCTGTGCTCTGATACCACTGTAAGAGTCCAGGTGACTCTCTGCCCAAACCCTAACTGTAAATGCTGTTTTTTTGCAAGTTTTGTGTGTTTTGTATTTTTTTTGAGGTTTTTGATAATAAACAAGAAGCTGCGATTTTTTACTAAAATTGCTTAAAAAATCATAATAAATTCTAAGGCAATGAATATGCTGGGAAAATGCTCAGAACACATAGGCGCATCAATTTATTAAGTTTCCAGAGCTTTTACAATAACAAAATTTGAACAATGAATGAAATATGATTTTATTTTAAAGGAACCTGATTGCTGTTGCAGCAGTATGAAAGAATGAAGAAGATGGTGCAGCTAACATGAATCTCCGAGCACAGACAAGAGAAATCTCTAGATAACCTAGGCGCGCTGGAACCCTCTGCCAGAAACTGAAGATGAAGGCGTTTCTTTTTGAAAAAGAGAAGTACGGCCCTGCAAGGACAAAACTGTACGGCCCAGCAACAATAATGAATATGGTACGACTCTATTGAAGATAGTGCCAGATCTCTGTGAAAAGAACTCTGTGAAGTCACCTCAAACCACTGATGATTAATCCCTGTAAAACCCTGCCTGAATCGATCAATAAGCTCAAACTGTAACCTCTGTGTGAAGTCACCAAGAAGACAATCTTCAACTGGTATTGCACAGTCTCAGTATGCCAGATTCTAAAGAGGTATCGTTCTCCAAAATCGTTCGTCTGCTGAAACCCTAGGTTTTGCAAACTTCAATGCTCAAAGCAAATAGAAGACAAATTGAATAATCAAATCATAAGAGTTCGATTTGTCTTTTCCTGTGAATATATAGTTTCCTTCAAAAATTCGACCCAAGACCTTCTTTTAATAATCATTTAATTAAATGATTAAATACGCCCTTGACTTAGGAGAAATACATTAAATAATTGGCGCCCATCAATTAAATGAATAATCACTTATTCATTATATTAATTTTTCCGCTTTATTATAAAGTATAATAAATACTTTATAATGCACCTTTTAATTAAATATTCAAATAATCAATAAAGTGACTTTAATATAAAGTCAAAACACTAATTATTCATTAAACCATTAAATACTCCCTTATTTCTCCATCTGACCGTCAAACTGATGAACTGGGTCGACTCTGAGCTAAATAGCTGAACCAGGTGCCCTGCCCAAAATAGCAGCTTCCGCCTGTCCGACTTTCTAAAAATAGAAAGTCTTTGAAAAACCACTCTGAAGGATTCTGCGAAGGCCCAACCTGAAACAACTGCAACAATGAAGCTCTAGAACACTGGGTAATTGCCACAATTGATCCTCTGCACACATCTGTCAGCCTATGAGGATCGAAATAATAGGCTAACCACATATCCAGCTGCGCTGACTAGGATGGGGACATCACACACACCATCAAGATGCAAGGTAACAAACTTGATAGCCTCATCCTCCTGCATAGGTCTCAAAGATAAATAGTTATCCAACTTCTGGACCTACGACTTAGCTGTGCATTTATCAGTGCCATCGAAATGGGGCAATGTAATCTTGCTTACGGCATGCTGGAGGTCTCTATTCTGTTGAGGTGGCTGTGGTTGGGGTGCTCTGTGCTCAACCCTACCTCCCCCTCTGGGCTTCTTAACATCCAAGAACTCATGAACAGACAAGACCTGTCAAATCTCAGGAGCAAGTGTCATATACTCGACATAGTGTCTAGTTACATCTACTGCGGACATGCCACGAGGTGCCTAAAACTCTAGTTGAGGAACTTGTTCTGCTTGCTGGACGGGAGGGGTCTCCCTAGGAATGAAAGTAGGCTGTCTGGGCCTACGCTCTTACATACTGGATGATGAAGTTTGCTGGACTGACAGCTGCTCCGTCCCTGAAGTGCCACTAGTTTGACCTATTTGAATTTTACGTTGTTGTGGAATAGCCTGTTTCATAGTACCCAAGAGCTCGGACATCATATCCATCAAATTATCAGTTCTTCTTCTAAATTCTGACTTAGGGCTCTCTACTCTAGCTCATTCTTTCCCCCTACCATTCTGTGATTCATTTAGAACCTCCCTATCCTCATTGTTTCTCTCATTTCTTGGTGGACCAACATTTGCCCTGTCACCCATTTCTGCTAATGGTGCGTCTTCAAATGGATTATCCTCTTGCCAATTATCTTCTTGCTCTGCTCTTCTACGAGTGTAGTGTCTATGATGACCTCTCATGTGAAACTTTAACCCTCCAGGATGGCAGGATCAAAGCTTTAATACCACTGTAATATCCCTTGAAAAATCTGATGTAAATTTGTTGCTTTGACCCTCAAGGAATATTGTCAAACACTTGGTGTGCAAAGTGATAGTTTGCTGGTATGTTGTCTCAGTTTGTTTGTATGTATAACAATGGAGCATAAAATGATGCAACTAGCCTTAAAATGTATGCTAGATGAATAAACTAGAAGTAGAGCATGAGATGCAATTGTTTTTTATATTTTTCAATGCAATAGATGACTTGTGCAATCATGAATTAACACCTACAGCCAAAGTGACATTATGTCAAACAGTTGGCATGCAATCTAAATACATATCAAGATGAATGCTAAATGACTCCAACTTGTAACTCTTTTATTCAATTTGCAAACCCAAGTACAATAAAGCATGAATTCGCTAAGACTCCTGGCTTACACTAAGGATGCAATTACAATGCCAAGTCTGATATATAAAATAACCATCTACAGCTGCAACACTAATGATTTTGATTGCTAATATGAACTACTACAAATGACATGAGGAACTTGCTTATGAAATCGCCTAATGCTGGAGATGAAGAAGCAGCCAATATCCAATGCAAAGATTCTCCTCCAAGCTTAAATCGAAGCTCACTGCCAGCCGCCCCTGTTTTGAGGTATGTCCGAAAATATAAAATAATTCGCAGCTCCTTAGACTCCAATCAAGCATCAAAAATCATCTCAAGATCTTCACAAACTGAGCGCTCCATCTAGGGAATAAAATCAATGGGTATATGAGCCTCCATGATGAAAAACGTGGTCTCCATGAGCAGGTGCGATGACTGCAATTTTGTTATCAGAATAAATGGAAATGATATATGCTGCAAATCGATCCCTTGGGTAGCCAAAACAATGAAGATTTCAATCACCAAAATGTCTCCAACAATACTCCAATCAAACTATGCAAAATTGGCCTTGGGCCACAAATTTTGTATCAGTGAAAGGACTGTAATATCCTTCCCAATCTGCAACCCTTCAGAGGATCTCACCACCTCAATTATGCCAATCTAAGGGAGTTTTCGTTCCCAAAGACCAAGTTGATAAACTGCAGAAACCCTTGGCTCCACAAAGAAAATATCATATCAATATCAAATCTGGATGATGAGAAGCAAGGCCACACCCTCTATTTATTCTTTTCTCCTCAAGTGGTCAGCCCTTCTAGAAGTCTCCAATAAAACATTATAATATTATATTATATTTACACTTTATTATAATAATATAAAATATAACTTATAAAGTGCAAATATGATATCTAACACAATATGTTATCCAACGATATGTTTTCTAACACAATGTGTTAACCAACATCCAAGATATCAAAAGAAATGATTATCCAAGCATCCAATGAGCCAACCAACACCTGGGTAACTGCCGAGATGACCCTCTAACCATGCCCTATTAGCCTATGAGGGCCACTGATAGGCTAATCATGCCAATATGCAAAAGACTAACTAGAAGGGGACATTACAAGTATGGCTACATCATTTGTGCAACAAATATTATAGGGGCAGCTATAATAGAGTTTATTGTCATCTTTTGTGGATAGTTGGACAAGGGGTAAAAGTTTGTGAGACTATAATTCCAGTTGAGAAGGCTGAAGCAACTAGATTGCATATGGATGGGGAGGCAAGAAAGAAGGGAATTCCATTGGAGAGTATGCAACCTAGCATGTTATTGCTTACAGGAATTGTGGATGCTGGAATTCAAGAGGGAGAGAGTTCTAGTTCTACCAAGGGAAATAAAATAATTATTAGTGTTGCATAGATTTTTACCATACAATCACGAGAGATGGTTGAGTTTTCTATTGTTAAGTTTTTTTATGCTGATGCCATACCATTTCATGTAGAACATTCTTGATATTTTAAACAAATGTTCAAAGATGTGACAACTACTGTAAGAACTTGTCTTCTCTCGACTGCAGGGACTGATTGTTTTTGTTTTGCTTTGCAATTTTGTGTTTGAGGGTTTATGTTTTTTTATGATTTTTGCAAATAATGATGCCAAATGCAAGAAATTGAATGAAAGAAAGACAATAATTAAAAGGAATAGCAGCTCTTCATTTATTCGATTTTATTGGTCAATTACAAGAGGATCAAAATACAAGCATACTCGGAGAGCTGAAAGATAACAATAGCTGCCTTTAATTTTCTGATAAAAAACACATCTTAATATAATTCAATTTCTCCAATTTATGTACTCTTTGACCTCCAATTGAGTGCGGCTGGGTTCTCCAAGGCTAGGCACCCCTTGCTGAATTTACTTAGATTTTTATGATGCCCTTTTTACCAAAATCGCCCCCTCTTAAATGTATTAAAATAATATCTTTCTATTTTTGACGTTAATGATCATCTCATTGATGTTTCTAACTTCGTCCTTTGTAAACGATTGTTTCTTTTAGAAACATCGTATTTTGTAATCTATTTAAGGAACATTCGTTCCTCTGATTAATGCACAACACAACATCGATTCTGTAACATGGTATCAGAGCAGGAATCTATTTTCGAAAAATTTTCAATAAAAATTTGTACGGAATTTTTCTGAATATTGAAAATTTTTATTTTTTTCGAAATTATTTTTCTCCTGGTCCTGCAGTTTGAGATTTGAGGGTTTCTGATTTACGATTTTCGTGAGTTTTCACTCATTGAAAAATCGCAACTCTCTAGTCCGCGGATTTGCATATAAGAGGCAAAAATCATGGAGGGTTTCTGAAAATTTCGTGGCTCTTTGTTTGAAAAAAATAAAAAATAAAAAATTCGTGGTTCTCTTCTGGTCTGTAATCCGCGTTTTTTTCGCGTGAGATCTGTTTCTTGTTCAGCTCTTGTCTAGCCACGCATTTCTGGTTTTTGGCCGCGCGTTTCTTCTTCTGCAAATTTTCGTGGACATTTTTCATGGTCGCGTCTTTTTGCAAAAATCGCGTTTGTGTTGGCCGCGTTTTAAGCAAACCTACGCGCGTTTTTTTACTGGCTTTTGGCGCGATTTTAAGCTCTTTAAGTCGCGTTTCTTTTTCGTGATCTCTTCTGGCACACGCGTCTTTTCTTCTGTAAACGCGTTTTGATGCTGGCGCGACCTCTGATTTTTAGCCGCGAATTTTCTGCTGCAATCTGGGCGCGGGTTTCACCTCTAGCGTCCATTTTCTGCTTTCACCAGGTCGTTTTTGACCTCTCAGATCCGCGTCTAGGGTTTTCGCAACTGGGTACGAAGATTTTCAGAATTTTCTGCAACTTTTTTGTGCATCCATGGCGGCTAGGGTTTCTGCCAAGTTCGTCTAGGGTTTTTACCCTCTGTTCCAAGGCGAAAATTATTTTTCATTGTAGATTCCTTCTGGGTTTTCCGCGATCTCAAATGGGTCGGTCGCAGATTTTTCTGGGCGTCTCGAAGTTCGTGTCTCGAAATTTGTGCCTCAGTTTCAAGTCGGATAAATTTTTTGATTGCAGATTCTTGGTGGGTTTTTCGAGAACTCAACTGGGTTGGTCTCAAATTTTTCTGGGTGCTTCGTTTTCTGTGCCTCGATTTTTGTGCAGCTTTGTTTTGGCGGCTAGGGTTCCAGACCCTCTGTTTTGAAGCCGACAATCGATGTTTTGGGTTTTTAAATATTTTTTTGTCCCGTAAAAGAAAAAAAAATCTGTCTTCTGGGTTCCGGGAGGGTTTATAATTTTGTCCTAAAAAATTAAGAGTTTTTCTCCTGTATACCCTTGTCAGGGTTTTTGTCATTAGGGAGGGCTCTCTGGTTTTTACCGTTTTTTCTGAAAAAAACGATGATTTGTAATCTTGGGTTTGGCGATTTTTTCCTCAAAAATCGTGGTATGGTGCAGTCCGTTTTTTGGTCGCAGCTAGGGTGAACATCTGCACATCTGGCTTCTTGCAGTCTGTTCTGGGGCGTCATGTCCATCTGCAGACGATTGGAGGGTTTGCCGATTTTTCCTCAAAATCGTAGCAACTGTTCTTGGTATGTCTTTGGTTACAGGGAGGGATAGTTTTCCAACTTCAGGTTGGACAGTTGGTGTTGTTATTTCCAGAAGTTCTGCAGTTTCTGGGAGGGTTGGTGGCAGACTCCTCTCAAGTGGCAGAGTCAGTGGCAGGCTCTTGTTTTTTTGTTGCAGCAACGTTCTGAGAAGAAGGGGGCACCCTTCTCTGTTATCTCGGTAGTTAGAATGATGACCATTAAGGGAGGGTATTAAAATAATATCTTTCTATTTTTGACGTTAATGATCATCTCATTGATGTTTCTAACTTCGTCCCTTTGTAAACGATTGTTTCTTTTAGAAACATCGTATTTTGTAATCTATTTAAGGAACATTCGTTCCTCTGATTAATGCACAACACAACATCGATTCTGTAACAAAATGAGCTGCCTCCCTGCTGCAATTAATGACTGTAGAGCAGGCCGTACCCCCTAGAATCTTGTGCTAGCAACCACAATAATCTTCTGAGATGCCCTGCTCAAAACTCTGGATCTTCTGGAAGATGAATACACTCAAACCCTCTAATGTCTTCACTAATTTGCACAAATAGAACTTCTGTGTGAAGCTCCTCTGAATGCCAAATTCAATGGATATTTCACCACCTCAAGTGTAAAGAGCTGTGCAAAATTTGCTCAAAAATTTCTGTATTGTTCCCTTGTAAATCTTTATCAACGACCGATGCGTGAGCTGTTTATATGCTGTTATAATTTCTGATGGTTCCTTGGTTTGAAGAGAGCTCGTATATATGCTGTTAAGATGTTCTGTATGTTTCCACTCATGCAAGATTGACTAACCATGGCATTAAACAATATGGACTTATAATGTATCTAATGCAGATCATGCCAAGTAAAGGTTTTACAAGATTCACTAACATAGATGCAGAAGGCTGAACTTCATAATTTCTGAGTTACATCTATATGCCGCCTTGGCCAAATGGAATCCTTAATAATGTAACAACAGCAAACTACTGTGACATGACACCTTGCAGCATTAAGAACACATAGAGGTGTATTTTAGACTACATAAAGGTGTATTTCAGGCTGTAGCAGCAGCATAGGAAGTAGTTTTCAGTATTTCTTTTATGATTGATAATTACATTTAACAACCTCAGTTTGCTTGAGACCTGTTAACTCCTATCTCTAAATGTTGTTAAGTCATTCACACAGATGCCTACAATAAACCCAGATTTTTCATGCATGACTTGTTAAACAGCTGCTTACAATATACATACAGATTTAAAGAACGCTGTTCCTCCATTTTAAGCCAATCATTATTGAATACAGCATTAGAAATTCAGACCTGGAGGTTAGAATGGATCTGATATGCTTGCAGCAGGGAAGGAATTGTCTGAGAGTCACCACCAAAAGTCATGATAGGTACACACAAAATCGCGTTCAGACTGAGAGTCCCTGAAATCTTCTTGCAAACGCATTCAAGATCACCCAGCTTGCACAGGAAAGGCTGAACTGAATCGCCATGCTCAGGAGTCCAAACGCATTCCCTACTAGACTCGCAATCTGCCACTGTCTCCCACGTCTTTTCCTTGCAAACACGTCCTCCTTTCTTTGTTTCTCATAAAAATCGTGGTCTGCCCAGGCTGTATTGTTTTGCTGAAACGCGCCTAGGGTTTCTCACCAAATGACGCCTTCATGTGTTCCTTACTCACTTCAAAATCACTCTGAGACAGCACGCGAACAACCAATGAATATCTTCACGAAAATGTGGAATAACCACTCAGCTAGGTCAGATATTGCACTGACGAAACTGAGATCACAGGCCTGAACCCGCCATAAAAGCTCTTGAGCTCTTCACTGCTGTGGGAAATATGGACATAAAAAGTGCATTCCAAAATGAGCTTGTTTCATCAAATACCCAAAAGGCCCGATAGGAGACTTCATTTCCATTTAATATTTCTCAAGAGGGCCAATAAAAGTCTCATTTACCAAAATAGGTGACATTTATAAAGTTCACTTCAATATTTCATTAAGTCACCTTTTCAAACAAAGGCATAAGTGACTTTATCAAATTTCATAAAATTTCACCTAGTCACTTAAAAGATAATTTAATTAATTACTCAATATCACATTAGAGGAAGAATTATGAATTGATGTGATAATTAAATAATTAAATAAATGATTCCCCTAATTACGTCACTTGCCTTTGGGAATTAAAAAGGCAAGGCGGTGTCCCACTTAGCTAGCGAGAAGGGGACATTACATCAAGTGGCTGCAACACTGAAGAGTTTATCGTTCTCTAATGGCTTGAAAGAATAAAAACCTTTGGCTTCTTCTCACAGACAATTTTCATCAAATCAAAATGCTCAAGAATGAATTTGATTTCCCACTGGCTTCATTTATAAATCCTCAAAGAGGGTCGACCCCCTCAAAAAGCACATTAAATTCATTTTAATGTTATAACATTTGCACTTTAATAATTTTAATATTATCACCTTGAGATAGGTGCACAAAAATTAATTAAATTTCATGGCCCCTTTTTAATGATGAATTGACCCTCAATTATAAAGTTAAATTATAACTTTATAATATTTCCTTTTAATGTTTAAATATTATTTGAGCCATTAAAACATTAATATCTCCTTCAATATTTAATATTTCATCAAACCGTCTGAACTGGGGGTCAACTCCATAAATCCCAACATGACCGAGCGCCTTACTAAAAATAGTAAGGGTCCCTCTCAACCAAGCTCAGGCTTACTATAAATAGTAAGTATAGCAAAGAGAGCCCTGGAGACACCAAACGAAAGCCAAAACTAGAAACCGTTGAACTCTAGAGAAGATAAAAGCCTCTGTTGACCAAGACTCTGCCTCAGAAGACCCCCTAACCATCTGTGTTAGCTTACGAGGGCCATTGATAGGCTAAAACTTCTGCAAAACGTGATCATGCTAAAAAGGGGACATTACAACTACTGGTCCCTCATTTGTCCCACTTGGAGAACATAAGCTATGCACCACCCTCCTTAATAGAGAATATTCTAAGGTGAGATTGTTGATGGAAGAAATAAGAGAAACTAGGACAAGGGATGGATGCTTGATCATCATAGATGGATGGATTGATATGAAACATCGTCCAATCCTTGTAAGAAGCCTTACCTAGAATATGAAGAGTTTTGTGTTCGGTTGTCCGGTTTGAGAGATGTCACATTTAAATCCTTTTACAATATGGCATTGCATAAATATTAACCATGAAACTCAACAACAATGAAACATAGACTGAGTATATCAAATCTGAAACATAACGCTTAGAAGGATCTATGAACTAGGGATGCATAGAAATACAATTTCAAATCTGTAATTTGAATAACTCTAAGTGAAATGCATAGCTGGTTTATTGAGATACAACTCAGATATTAAAAGCAGCTTAGAAAGTCTGTTTTCAGACTGTGACAAGCTTACAACATTCAAAGACTTCACACAGATTGACTAAGTCCACATCGACTAGATTTTGTGACAGTAGTGAATTGATTTTTCAATATAATGCAGATTACAAAGAATGTACGAGTGTCTCAGATTTGGAAAGTCGTGGCTATAATCTGAAATGAAAGTAAAGCCTCCAAAGTCGCCTAGAAGAAAGGATCAGCTACACACAGCAAGCTAAGACTAATGCTTCCCTTGATTGGAAGTTCGCCCAAGCTCCAAGAACTCAAAAACTCATGCCAGAAGTTGAAACACATGCTATTGACTGAATAATGGCGTTCTATGTATCTGAAAACTCATGCCTCTGCTACAATAAAGTGCCACACCAACCAAAACATCTTTAATGTTCTCAAATGACATTAGTGACCTCCAGAATGGTTGCAAACTGATTTTCCACTAAATCTCTATACATTGTAGAAGGCGCACAGGTTGAAGACATTATATGCATCCATGACTAACATGTTTTGAGCACAGCAGAGCAGACACAACTCCTGGAATGTTCCCAACAGCTGAAATAACCCTCATTAGTCTCTAGGGCACAAGAATCACGCACATCCCTTCATTCTCAATGTCCACACCAATCATTGTGAAATATGTAGTACAAATATGGCGCCCAACAGATGAAGAAATGCAGTCACTCGCTAACCCTTGCTCAACTCTGAAATATAAGCAATCTTAATCCCTCCACTTTACCACTGAAAATGATTCACAAACTCCATTGAAGCTCCAATAGAAAGCTTGTATGACTTTCTCCACGATTCCCAGCTAGGGTTGATGGTTTCACAATCGAATCTGAGCTATAGGGTTTCCCAAACCGTCAGCATGAAAAACCTCCAAAGGCTCTCCAAATTGATGTGAGAAAATAAATCCAAGAATGTGAGAAATGAGCTTTCTTTCGCCTTTTATATTTTCCCACTTAATTTCCCGCTCACAAATATAAAGTGACTCTATAAAGTTCATATTTAAATATTTCACCTAAGTCACCTTATAATTGTATTTTATTAATTACTTAATATCACCTTTTAAAATTAACTTGTCACTTAGGCAATATTAAATAATTAAGTAAAGGATTCCCTAAATTCACCTTTAGCCTTCGGTAATTAAAAAGGCCAAATGATCAACCTGAGTGGCTACTGAGAAGGGGACATTACAGTCTTATTTTTTTGGAGCTATTCATTATTTAAGGAATAGGAAGGATGCAAACTTCCAATTTCAAATTTTGGATAATGCCATAGAAGAGGTTGGAGTCTCTAATGTTGTACAAGTGGTGATTGATTCAGACTGTGTGTATAAGTTAGTTTGCTTAATGGTGAAGGGTGCTTACAAGCACATTTTTTGGACCCTATGTTGTGTTCATGCATTGAAGAATACATTGAAGGACATTGTGAATATATATTGGGTGAAGATAGTGGTATTAGAGGTTAGAGATGTGCAAATGTTCATTTGCATCCATCATACTTCACTTGCTTTGTTTGACACTTTTTCAAGGAAGAAACTCTTCAAGCCTCTGGATACTAGATATGCTAGCTACTTCATTTTGTTAGAGAGGATGCTTGAGGTCTAGGAGACTTTATCGGTTATCTCAATGGTGGTTAATTCATAGAGGTAGATGGTTAGAGGCAAGCACACGAAGAGGAATAAGTGTGAAATAAAAAATCCTTGATCATGATTGGTGGTCCATAATGAGGTAAGAAATTGCTAGTTTTGTTATTAAAATTTTAAAAAAGTTAATTTATTAATGTTTCTAACTTGTAAATTATTTTCATTTTTTATTAATAGCATTCACTTTATCATTTGAGTCTAAAGTTCTTAATCTTTTTTAAAATTTGAATTTTGGTAGTTTGTTTGTGCTTGCAAATATGTTTGCTCATTTATTGAGCCTATTGTGCAAGTCATAAGTTATGCTAATATAAACTCTCCTAGCCTTGGAGAGATTTATGAGACCTTTGATAGCATGCTTGGGTAGGTGAAGCAGGCCATTATAGCAGGGGTTCTACTTTGTGACTTTATGAGGAGCATCTTAGGTCCATTGTGGCGCAATAGTGGAATACTATGAAGGCCCCACTTCATATGGCAACCTATGCTTTAAATCCTAAATGGTATGTAGCTAAGCTTGGAAGACTTTACTTCATACACATTGGCCTGCACTTGTCAATCCTCATGGTCCAAGCTTCAACAAAATAGAGGTGAGAATGGAGAGTTACATTAGCTCAAACCGACCCTATGGGATGGTGGATGTGGCATGACAAGGATGTACCAGAGTTGAGGATGCTTGCCACTTGCCTCCTTTGATAGGTTGCCAATTCCTCTACCATAGAGAGGAACTGGTCCACATTTAGCTTCATTGAATCAGTCAAGAGGAACAATCTTACCTCTAGATGATTGAAGAAGACGGTGGCTATACATAGTGCCTTGCAGTTATAGGATTGAGAGACCCTTGAGTATTGCTAGATTCTAGCCTCACATTGGGATGTTGGTCCTGAAGATGCTAAATAGATTGATGAAGAGGAGACACAAGAGGGATTGGTTGGGGTTCCATTGCTTGAGGCAGTCCTTTATAATTGCAGTGACTCAACCTCGAACTTTGATTTTGATACAAACCTATCAGATGTAGATACTGATTAGGGACAGCTATATATTTTCTATGTTTTTGTGATTTTGTAGTTGAAACTTGCAGTCTTTGGGAATTTTGTTGTAATTTATAATATATATGCACATTGACTATGAAAGCATTTAAATTTTGTTATCTATAATGTCTATGATTGTAAGAACCCCTGCTTATTATGCCCATAATTTTCAGATTTGTTCCAACTGGAATTTTGTCAAACACTTGGTGTGCAATGTCTGATTTGTTTTTCTTTTGAGTTTGTTTGATGTTTAAATGCTTGTTTTTGAATCCAATATATAATAATGCAACCCAATTGAAAGAGCTATGAAACATGAACACTACAATAAGAAAGACCTTTTTATTGCATAAATGAAGACTGATATAATCAATTACAGTCACAACAGTCATACAGCAGCCCTTAAAACATCATTAACTCTTGACATTACATCAAATAAATCATTGTACATCATACCCGGATGTCATCCAACTTGAAGAAGCTTGATCTAAGAGTGTATGGACATGATATAAACTGATGTAGACTGGAAGTGCAGGTCTGATCACAAATCTGAAGCAAACAATACCCAAATATGCTCCTTAAGGTAGCCGCCTATGCATAAACAATCACCAATGGAACATATGCTGATTAAACCCTTCAAGATGCCAAGAATACCTCCAAACCCTAGCTGGAAACTTCACAAACTTGCTAAAATGATTCCAATCTGCTCAATGATGAATTTTGAGTGAACCCACCTCCTTAAAAGCATTGGGTTTTCGTCCAACCTGCAAATATCTAAGGGTTTTCGTCCTCAGATATGGTTGCTACTGTCAAACCAGCAACAATGGAGAAATATCAATATCATCAAATGTTCAAATGTGTCCTTTCAAATGATGTGAAACCTCAATATAAACTTTTTCCCACAAGAGGTGGACTTCAAACCTCACTATTTTATTTTTAATAAAATTATCTTTTCCCCAAGGGGGTCGTCCACATCAAGGAGGCAATATTTAATTAAATAAAAATCATATTGCTTTATTGCCTCAAAAGTAAAGTCACTTAATTTTTATAATTTAACTTTGTAACATAAAGTGACATTTTTCTTTTATAATATTATTTTATAAGCTCCAATAAAATAATATTTCTCCATCAATAAATAAATGACAAAAGCAACCCACTCATCCCTTATAACTCCAAATTAGCCTATCGGGATGACAGAAAATAGGCTAATCCAGCACCTGAGAGATCACTAAGGATATGGGGACATTACAATGATGAATGCTTTATTAATGTTATCATATGAATATTTGATTTTTTTTTATATTTTTATAAATTTCCTTATTTTTTTAATAGCTGTCCTCTGCCATCCCCTAAAAAATGGCCAAGAAAAGATTCCATACCGGAACATGCCCCCCCGTACCTTGCCATTCCCATGCTAGAAACTTGGAGGAGCATAGCTTTAAGTTAGTCCTGAGCAAATTGTCTTTGAAGTCAAAAGCAAGGTTGTGTTTCTGATCACAAACTGATTTTACACATCATTATGAACATAAAGTTTTTATTTCTTGTCATAATTTTCTCTATATTCTTGTGAACTTTTTATTTATATTCTATTTTGATAGAGCTCTTCTTTAATTTATTCACTAATTCATTCTATTGTCATCTTTGCACTGTAATTGCAATTCATTATTACACTTTTGGATTGTTGTACCAGAAATTTGGCACTTGATGTGCTCTCATAAAGATTTCTTACTGTATACCCAAACTTAGGAATCATGCCAAAACCAGTATTCTCTCTTTGGTCTCACAGTTTTGCAGGAAGTAAATCAGTCTGTCTCACTGCAGTAGAACTGGATTCAGTGTTCATACAACTTATTTTTACTTGAGCTTGGCAATATTAGTTTTTTATTACCAATTATACAATTTGATAATGGGTTGGTAACTCAATGCTCTGATTATTGACACAAAAAACAGGATTACTAGCTTAAAGTCTTGAGCTATCTACCATGTATTGAATTCATTCAAACATACATGAATGTAATGGAAAAGATCTGTACTATTCTATTTATCCTAGAAGGCTAATAAAATAAAATCTTCCAAAAAATATGTTAACAAAATTTAATCATCATATCTGGTTTTATTAATACTCACTAACTATACAACTCTTTTATTCATGCACTATTAGGATTTTGTGCTTTCTGCTTTTTACATTCCTATTCTTTTCAAGATAGCATTAAAGTGTAACACTTAAGAAATAACACTTTTATTGTTTCTTTGAGTTTCTGAGACGTGGGGACAAGGTTTTGGGGGAGAAAAAAATTTCCCAAATTTTGGGGACAGCAAGGGGACAACTATTAAAATTACTTGAAGTAAATACCATGTGTTGCATTTGCAATGACAATCACCTCCATAGGTTTGGAGGAGTTTTTAGTATTTTTTTGCTTAAAAAGTTACCTTCTCAAAAAAATTACACACCAAATGGAGCAAGATTTTCAATCCTGAAAAAGGAGACATCCCCACCAAGTCTCCGAGTACGACACCCGAGGGATGCATTTGTGTGGAACATTACAAATAAAAGAATGTCCTATTCCTTGCTCCATGATACTAGGTAAGGCAATATCATTATGTTACAATAACTAGGAAAGGAACAATGCTTTCAAGAAAAAAATTAATTAAAAATGAATTTAGGAGATTCTGTAGAAACCCCAGTTTCCCCTTGACACTGAATCTGACTGTGTTTTTGAGTTTTTCTGACGATTTTGGGTTTTTGTGATTTTTTTTGCAAATGTTGGATTTTTAATGCAATAATGAATAGTACGGCTTTTACAGAAAATAATAATAAATTCTTAAAAAATTGCTAGATCTTCAATATGGTAGCAAATACAAGCTAGGATGAAGGCGTCTCTTTTATTTCATCAACTGGAAACAGTACAATGAGATTTTTGAAACATGCAAAGTAAAAGAATGAATTTTATTGAAAAAAACCTGGTAGTTTCTGTCACAGCTGAAAGGTACAAAATTGTACGGCTGTAATAAATGCTTGGTCTTTCTCCAGTCTGATGATCCCCAATGTGTCTAGCAACCCCCAGCGCCTCCAGATGGTGAATGACTGAGCTCTGAAGATAGGCGTATGAGTCAAGACAAAGAGCACGTCTTTTATTGCTGGTACGGCCTGACAGAAATGTACGGCCTGTCAGATCAGCAATGAATGTTGTACGGACTTCTCCCAATATCAATGTTTGTGTCTCTGAGATGGGCGCCTTGATGAATAAATATTGTCTGGATGAAAAACTCTGAAGAATCTCTGTCAATATTGTCTGGATGAAAAACTCTGAAGAATCTCTGTCAATAAACAATCTCTGAAGCTCTGTAGTTTTCTCTGAATAAGAAAACCTCTGTAGGCAATAGATCAAGTGATATTGCACACTCTCTGAATTGCTTTCCGTTGGAGATGGCTCGTTCCCCAAGGAAGTCGAACACGAAACCCTAAAGTCTCAGGCTCAGATCAATTTGATCAGTTTCTCAAAACTCAATAATCACATAATGGCACAAATTCCAATGCAAAACCCTCTTAAGGCTGAAAAGTGCGATTTCCTCAAGAATAGGTTTTTAATTAATATTTGACTTTTTAATTTTCTTATTTCTCCATAGTTCTCCGTCAAATATTTAAATCATAAATTAAATGTGTAACTGGCCCCTTCTGATGATGGGCGCACCCCTCAAGGCAATCACTTAAGTTATAATTTTAAATTATAACTTTATAATATAAACATTAAATAATTAATATTTAATCAATACGATCAAATATTAATATCTTCCTCGTTTCTAACCCGATGACTGATCCGTCTGATGCTGACGAACTCTGAAGTGATTCCTGAAGCCGCCAAAGCCATACTGCTAAAAATAGCAGTGGTCCCACACTGCCTGCCAGGAACTGCTAAAAATAGCAATTCTGCAAATAGTCTCCGATCGAGCCAGAACGAAAGACAACTGATCAAACTCCGCTGACTGAAGCTGAGCCAAGCTCCGAAGTGACCCTCTATCCAGTCAATCAGCCTACGAGGGTCGTGTGATAGGCCAATCCTGTCCTCTGAGAGATGTCACTGAGAAGGGGACATGACAGATTCTTTGGCTGATCCTATGATCCATGGTGCAAGAACCATTGCCATTTGCATCTTTCCTCTATCCCTTTGTGTCTATTTGCAAAATTCAAATTTTTACCTAACAACACCCCCAAATTATTGTGTTCCGTGGCATATAGTATGTAGGGAGTTGGTACATAGTTTAGGACTGTGTTAAGTGCTGTGAGATTAAAGGGAAATCTTTGAAACTTAAATGATGGGTTATATTACCAGTGATTATAGCCTTGTGCATACTTCATATTGCATTAAGTAAAACTTCTTTGTGTTGGCCTATGTTCAGTTAGAAAGGATAATTCAAATAAGTTTTGACTGTATTTTCTGCCCTTTCAGGTATCAGAAAAATATGGCAAAATTTGCTCAAGAGGTTGTGGCATCAGCTAATGAGGTATCTAGTAAAAAGATGTTCTATATTAATTGTGATCATCTCCTAAAAATAAATGTTCTATTAAACTTATGATGAAAATTTGTCAGATTTTTTCATGGTTTTCATGACGCACAATATAATGTCCACTACTTTTGTTCTCGTACAGGTAGCTCAAGAGACACTATCTTTGGCAAGAATTGTACGGACATTTGGGACAGAAGAGCAGGAATGTGAAAGGTAATGGGTTGCAGCTACTCTATTGTCCCTTTTTCACAGGTTTCTTTCATATGTATAGCTTGGTTTTCTGACAACAAAGTGTAAGAATCTGAGACTGCCTCTTCCATGATTCACAACTTTTGTGTTTATGGCTGACAGATATTCAAAGTGGTTAAAAAAGTTGGTTGATATTAATTTGCGTCAGAATGTTGCTTATGGATTATGCACATGGAGCTCGAATACTTTTTATAATGCGACCCAGGTAGAGCCTAAACTCTATGATTTTAATAGAACATGCAAACAGTTGCAATGATATAGGTCTCAAATTCCTTTTCTGGTATATCATGTCTTGGAAGATATCATTTGCTGAAATAAGTAGGCTAGCAGTATTTTGTATTATATTGTATGAACTTTGTTGTTCTTTCCAGATATTTTGAGTTTCTTGTTCCCAAGTGAAAGTTGATCTGTAAAGGATGTGGCTATTCTAATGTCTAATTCATTGAATGATTATACTTGGCATATGACTGAAATCAGTTGTTTATATGCAGATTCTTAGTACTGAGCATAGGCACCCACATTCATATATTTGTCCAACTTGAAAGTCAAGTGATGGAAATGAAGAATTGAAAGTGCAACATGGAAGAGAATCATTCACATAGAACACACAAGTAACCAACGCAGGCTTTGCTGTAAGAAAACATGGTGGGTAAAAAACTAGAAAATGGGGATATGCCTTCTTTCACCCTCACCAAATACAAGGTCCTAGCACTTCTATGGAGCTTCATAGGCCATTATGACTGCTCTTAGATGTCTACAACAACTTAACAGCTTGTTTTGCTCTCAATTTGCCTCTCCACAAATTATCTCTAACTACAAGATGAACACACGCTTACACTGAGAGGGGGGAGGGGGAATAGGCGGGCGAGGGTGAATCAGTATAGCCAAACTTTTCCCAATTTAAAACTTAGACAACAACAATAACAACCATGCAAGATCTAACAATTAAGAACACAATAAGAACACCAAATTTATGTGGAAACCCTTGCGGGAGAAAACCACG
This sequence comes from Sequoia sempervirens, assembly GCA_007258455.2. Classification (NCBI taxonomy): domain Eukaryota; kingdom Viridiplantae; phylum Streptophyta; class Pinopsida; order Cupressales; family Cupressaceae; genus Sequoia; species Sequoia sempervirens. The sequence goes on along the minus strand of VDFB02070804.1, from coordinate 19,784 downwards.
GCAAAATAATGCAATATATAAAACTTCTTACAATGTTTGTAGGCACCAATTGACAGGAGACGCCAATCCCCTCTTAGACAACTTGAGAGCCAACCCATTAGAGACACCAATCCCCACAACTGTGCACCAACTCAGTAAGAGACACCAATCTCTTGTTAAGGCACCAACCTTCTATGCAATAGAATTACTATCTTCTTATGAAAGTCCTCTTCAATGGATGATGAACAATCTCATTCAAATCAGCAAGTTCTTCTCAAAAATAACTTATATTCTTTTCTATAGATCTGTCATAATTCCTTCACAAAATCTGCCTTGAATTATCTTTTATAATCCTCTTCTTCAAATCTGCTCTAAGTAGCCGAATCGGGTATGGGTACGGGTAGGGTACGCGGGTACGGCGATTTTTTTTTTTTGGTGTGGGTACGTTTGGGTACGTCCGTACATAAAATGTAAAAAAATCATAGATATAGACATATTTGCAGCCTAAAAAAGTAAAAACAAGAAGTAAATTTAGACTACCACATATCATGCATTATTGCATATGCTAAACAAAACTTAGAACTACCATAAATATAACAAATCTGAAATACCATTATACTAAATTAATTTGATATCAAATTTTCAAAACTTGAATGTTACGATAGGTATATAATTATATCGAATTCATTGTTCGTTGGTTCAACATTTAAAACAAACTCAAAGTAATAGTTAATACAATTAATGATAGACATTATATGGGTCATTAGGAAGATTAAGAGCAACATCATCATTGACATTAGATGATCTAGGTAAATTAATAGAACCACATGCAGCCCCGCTAGCACTCTCATTGGAAGCATGCTGGATATTTGACTCCACAGTGTCAGAAAGTAAAGATTGTGTGGCAGCTGAAAAATCCAAATCAGTTCGCTCTGGATCTACATCCCACAACCTCGTGCCTCCTTCCTTATACTCATTCTTTTTATGAGTAAGAAGGCGCAAGTTGGAATGCACATAAACAAGCTCTTCCGCCTTACTTGCTGCCAATCGGTTGCGTTTCACTGAGTGGATAAAGGAGTATGTACTCCAATTTCGCTCAGCTGAAGAGGAACTAGCAACCTATTGAAACAAAGTGAGAGGAACTTATAATTATAAAGTTGTAAATCAAACTTTAAATTTGAAGTTAACCATTTTATTATTTTTAAAATAGTAAACAATATAATTTAGAGAGTGCAATAAAAACTAAGTAACTTACTTGTGATAAAACTTTGATCGCAAGAGCTTGGAGATGTGGTGTTGTAAAGCCATTGACATACCACCAAGAATGAGCATCCATCCTATACTTGTCAATTGAAGCACCAATACTTTGATTTTCACCAGCTACAAAATCAGCAAACTCAGCTCTAACTAAATACTCTGTTTCTTGATCGGGGAAGAGTCTACTAAGTGCTTTCCTACACCCCATACCAACTTCTAGATTTGAATATGGTTGCACTCTTGATGGCAAAGCAAGAATCTCATCACTATAATACTTGGGAGTCAATGCAAATGCAAGAAGATGTAGTGGGGTGGTCATTTTGTTCCACCGCTCAACACAAATTGTTTGCACCTCTTTGAAGAAAGTTTCTTCAGGATCTTGCTCTTTTTCGTTGATGATGATTTTCATTTGCTCAATCATTGTATCAATGCCATCATATACCTCTCCCAAACATGGCTTATCCATGTCAGTAAAACGGATCATACTCATGATGGGCTCAGTGAATCTAAGAAGATATTCTGCTCGTTCCCACCAAGTGTCATCTAGGATCATCCGTTTTACATTTGTTGCCCTTTCAGTATTGGATTGCCTCCATAGTGACCAACTTTGACTAATAACCATGCTAGAAAGTGCCCCCCGCACCTTCACAAGTCTCCTCAAGACAATCGTGTTCGATGCAAATCTAGTTTCTGCAACCTATTCAAAAATTTAAAATTAAAATAAAAATATAAATAAGACATGCTTGAGTTTAAAAAATAAAATAGTAATTACTAAAGTGAAATGTAAAATTTAAAAGTTGAAGTGTTTCAATTACCTTCAACAACTCCAACACTGAAAATGATCTAAAAATGGCCTGTGACATTTAATGGTTTGTGATGAACATTTGTATCTCTTCAGCTTCAGCATACATTTGTTTGATCCAATTTATTTTCGCACCCAACTTTTGTAGCATGAGGTTAAGAGAGTGAACAGCACAAGGTGTCCAAAATATGTGCTCAAATCGTGTCTCAATCAACATGCCTGCAGCTCTACAGTTCTTTGCATTGTCTGTTACTACTTGGATAACATTTTCAGGACCCACATCTTGAATGCACTGTATAAGGATGTTAGCAATAAATTGTGCATCCTTCACTTGTCCTTCACAATCCACGGCTTTCAAAAACATTGCCCCTTTAGGGCACACTGCAATCACATTGATTAATGGCCGGTTTTTGACATCCTTCCATCCATCAGAAATAATTGACACCCCTGTTTTTTTCCATGAATTTCTAATGGGAATCAATGCATTGTTTATGCCTTTTACCTCCTTTGCTAGTAAGGTGGTACGCACCTTCTCATAACCTGGCCCTGTGTACCCTTGTGGACAGTCACTTGCCTTTCTCAACATATCCTGCCAATATGGTGATCTTACAACATTAAATGCCAAACCGTTTGCATATACACATCTTGCAACGGCTTGATCTGCAAGGTCTCTAGCTTCAAGCTTAAATGCAGTTTCTAATGGCCCCTTGCTTCTCTTCACACCAACAGGATCATCTTCACTTCTACCCAAAAATGGGTGGCTCTCTACTACAACATCATCAAAGTCACTATGTGTTGGAGAAGGAGGAGGCCTCTTTGATCCCCTTCCACTTCCACTTCCTCCTCCTCTCAGCAAAGGATGGTTTGTGGCATGACCAGCTCTTGCATCTGCTTCCTCTTGCTCTTTAATATATGCTGCTACTTTGTGAGGATGTAACCTTTTACCATTTTCTCCTGCACATACATTGATTCCTTGTCGAGGAATGGCACATAAATGGAATTTCACACGACTGTATGAGCTAGTATACTGAACTTTACAATGATTGCATATCCAAACAAATGTTCCTCCCCCTTTAATTTGTCGTATAATTTGTACATATTTCCATAGAGGTGAATTTGGGTCGGTTTTAAAGGTGGGTCCATCAATAGAAGCAGAACTGGTTGCCATTATATATCCTACAAAAAATTCAAAAAATAGTTATTGAATATTGAACAATAAATGTTAAAAACATATAATGCAAATATCAGCATTATGATTAAATAGTAAATACAATTATGCAAAATACTTCCATATTTATTACTAAAAATAACAATTTAAATTAATAAACGTTTAATAAATAATATGTAATTACTAATTAATATAATTACAATTTAATAATTTATATTTATAATTTTAATTTTAAATTATAATTGATTATTATTTATTAAAATAAAAAATAGCAACATAAATAAATTTTAACATTAAATAAACAAAATAATAATTAAATTTATATTTATTATTTACATTTAGTAAATTTTAAAGTTTTAAATTTTAAAATTTAATTATATTAAAATACTAAAATAAATTTAATTTTTTATATATAATAAAATTATAAATGTAAAAACATTAAATTGTATAATATTAAATATTATCACAATAACAAATTTTTATTGTGATAATATTTAATATTATACAATTTAATAGTTAATAGTTAATATTTAATAAATAAACTAAAATTAAAAAATAATAATAGTTAATAGTTAATAAATAAACTAAAAATAAAAAATTATAACTATTATAAATTTCTACACTATATAAAAAAATTTCGATTTATCAGAAAAACTAAAAATGGCGGATGTCGGCAGACTCTGGAATTTATAAACTATAAAAAAAAATTCGATTTATCAGAAATACCTGAAAATGGCGGTCGGCGCAGCGAATTCGAAACCCCTGAGATCACGTGAGGTCGCGTGAGGAAAGAGACGGCAGTCAATGGCGTGTTCTTCTTGCGCGACCAGAGGAAAACCAAAAAATACCCGCGACCAGAGGAAAAATACGCGCGACGGCTGTGTATTTGCAATGGCGGACGAAAAAACTAAGCAAAACGTGCGGCCGAAAACAATGAAAATAGGTTAGGGTTTTTTATTTAACCATTCGAAGTCGCAAAAAGTTTTCGAAAACCACGCCGGAATCGGAATGAAAACGCCACGTCACCAAAAAAAGGCGTGATTTGAGGAAAAATCGGCGGGATTCGTGGAAACGTTTTTTCACCAAAAAATCCGAACCCTGTTCGAATCCGCAGGGTTTCCAGAACGAATCCGTTTGGAAACGTATCCGTACCCGGAATCGGCAGGGTAAAGGGCCGATTCCGGTAACATAGATTATCTGCTTGTGTTTGTATATTTTTTCTTTTATTTCCACACACATTCTTCTTCACACAAATCTGATTGCTTTTATATCTTCATGGCTGAGTGAAGAGATGTATCCTTTTGTAAAGTGATGACCCTCCAAGTAGATATGCCATCTCCTTATTCTGTAATAAGCCACCCCAAATTCTATACAATTTTTTTTTTTGAATTTCATCAACTAGATGACTTAGGCATTTCATCAAATAGTTTTCTAAATACTGCTCTGATCAGGTTAACAGTGGTTTGTCAATTACTTTAATGCCTTACAAACATTCACTGGAGAAAACCACAATATGTCTCCTTGGAATTCCCGATTCAGACTAATAACAAATTTTCAGTCAAACAGTTTGGCAATACTCTGCCCAGGAGTTTTATCAATAGATTGAAATGGTTTATGTGCATACATTCATTAAACGGCTTCCCCATATCACATCATTTCAATAATTTAGTTTCCAGATTTAGTTTAATGTCAATATGGCAGACACAGTATCATGTATATGCCAGATATCACCAAACGGGATAAAGTTTTAAGAACAGCAGAAGTCAATCTTCAATTTAATTCATATTGAGTTCAAATTACAGTTTTCTTGACCTGGAGAATTCTGTAAACTTCCCTGACTCTATCGTGTAAATTTTTGTAGCTGTTTGATGGAATAGATTTGTTTGTCCCAATTATTGATTCACACATACAACTATTAACATACAACAAATGTAATACACAAGGGCTCATGTAATACACGGGCTGCAAATAGGCTAATTGGGTAGCGGCAACAGTAAGCTGAAATAATTATTTTTTGAGTGTAAGTCTGACTGAAATTCATTACAGTAGTTCACATGATAGCTTGCTACAGTACCTAGTAGTTACCTTGATATCTTGGACAAAGACTCACAATGATAGAATGACCCATATGCAGCAATATTATTAAGTCTGTAATTGAGCATAGGAAACACATCTTTCTGTGCATTCAAGTTTATGATGGTGACTCAGGTTGCTGCAATAAACTTAAGACATCAACATGACCCAGGCGTGTATTTGAGCAGAAATACATTATTAAATACTAATTTCTGAGTTTAGGATGGTGAGATTTACAATACTAATTTTTGAGTTTATGATGTTCAGATTTACATACAATCATTCCCAGAAATTACCAGCAGCTCAAAGACTTCTTACGTGGCAGTCCCAAGGATTTTCTAACACACAAGCTACTAGATAGAAAGTGTAAATAACTCAGACCTGGTTACAATTTGTTTTCAGCCTGTAGGTGAAGAAGTCAACTTCAGCATGGCCCAAAATTCGTGTTCAACATCAGGAATGTCTTCTAGGATGATTGCCCCTTCTAAAAAGTGTAACACCCTGCTTTAACTCTTCCAGACGCCCTCCTTAAGACCTCTCTCCAATAGCCACGTCCTGCTGTGAGAGTAAAGAAGTCGTTTTCTTCCTTTTGCAAACATGTTTTTCTCAGCTTGCCCATAAATCTGATAAACAACCCTTTCTTCTGACTCTCATACCTGTAAATGAAATGCCTATGGCTTATTCCTAAAGCCACACCCTCAAAGGAATGTGTAATGCCCTGAAATCACACCTGTGAAGCAGCCAAAAACTCATTGAAAGGATAATCACGAAAATCAGAAAATTCTTTGTTTCATCTCCTCCAGACTGGCTCCAAGCTCGACTGCACAAATGGTGACCTGAAAACACTTAGGATTTCTGCTAGGACTGATGTCTCACAGCCGAAACAAAAGGTAGGGTTCTAAAAACCCACACCAAGAAGGTTTGCTCAGATGAAAAATATGTTCATTTTAGAAGTAACGAATGTTTCTCTCTTTCCCGCTTTTGTATTTTTCCATTCAATAATAAAGTGACTTTTGAATAAAGTTCTTTACTTTAGTCATGTAATGTCCCCTTCTCAAGCATGATCTGTCGAGTGACCGTTGGCCTTTTTCTGGAAACCCGAAGGCTAGTCGGAAGATAAAATTAGGGTTTTCTATTTTTGAGGAGGTCTTTGCTCAGAGTTGGTGGATTCAGTGGCGGATTCTTTCTGGGTTTTCAGAGAGCTTCGCAGTGGTATGTTCGGCTCGGCTTTCTAAGCATTTCCAGGAATTTACTATTTTTAGTAAATTCTATTTTTGGCAGTAAACAGGTTGGTCTCAGGCAGTTGACTTTTCCCTTCGATTGACTCAAGTGGCGTATTCAGTTTCAGGCTTCAGAATGCAGTTTTGGAGAGTTGAGCTTATTTCATTTAAAAATAACATTATATTTTAAATGTTATTTTATCACCTTGGCCTAGTCAAATAACTTAAGGTTATTTTAAAAGGTGGACTTGAAGGGTGGCGCCATCATTGAGGGTATATTTAATTTATGTTGAATTTTCCTAAGTCACAGCAAGCTTAATATGGGCGCACTTATCAAGGTATTGATTTTAATTAAAATATCAACATTGAGCTTGAAAGGAAAAGGACGCCATCTTGGAGAAAGAGCTAGGGTTTGGCATTGAGATTGGATTTTAGGGTTTCGAGAAGTCAACGGGAAGTTATAAAAGGAAGGCGTTGTGCATCATTTCTTATCTTTTGTCGACTATACTGTTATGCTGCCGGATTGGCTCTGGGACTGCTTCGAGGAATGAAGGCCTCCTAGCTTGGGCATCACTTCGTGTTTGCAAGACAACATCTAGTGGTGAATCATTGTACTGTGAGTTGCATTTAGTTTGTGCTTTGTTCTCAGCTCATTGCATAGTTAGATTCGAATTGGCATTTAATAGTTTCAGCATATTGCATTGTTTCTAGACAGCAGATTGCATGTTTTACTCATAAATCCAAAAAGACAAAAATATTGCATATGGGTATTGACCCATCTTCATTGTAGGCCTTAGGCGCCCCTTCCCTCCAGTTTGCAGATTTTTTAGAGCTTTCATCTTTTTTCTAGAGCAGATCGCCCTCTTCACTAGGCCGTACATTTCTGTTTTTGCATTGGGATCTGTGCAAATTAATTAAGAGCCTTTAGATCCGTTTTTAGTGATTGAACTTAGTCGCCATCATTGTTAGAAGATATTGCATTCGATTTCATGTTATACGGAGGAGTTTTGTGAAAGTTATGATCAATTGAGTGTTTTCTAAAGCTGCTGGTTATTCATACAAAAAACAGATTTGTAAGAAAAACAGATTTAGAAGTTGATCCTTTGAAGTTGTATTGTGTGGCACTTCCTTTCAAGATAAGAAGTTCTTTGTGATGTAACGCTAAGCTCTCAATGTTCTAAGCTATTGGTAGACGGATGATTCTTATTCTTGTAAACTGACAGTAGTACTGGCAGTCTCTTTCATTGTTGCTCAATTATGATTTGTAACGCTTCTTTCATTAAAGTTGTTGTAATAGATCCATCTCCGCCCTATGGTAGCTACTTCCCATTCTGGGTGAGCAAGCACATTCTGGGTGTCGAGTAGTTTTCATCTTTCAGCATTATCTATTTCAAGCATTGAATTCTGTAATCACTCCATCATATGGTCGCCCCTCACTCCACATTGGATTGGGTAGCACATACTTGACGTTGAGTTCCTTTCTGTATTTAGAGTAGAAGATCCTCTGACCAATGCTCGCCATCATCGGCGCCATTCTGGTTAGAGTTACAGCATAAGCAGTTTGATTTAGATCCTCTGACCAATGCTCGCCATCATCGGCGCCATTCTGGTTAGAGTTGCTTTCTTGCACGTTTTGGTTTTCTCCTCTAACCTTAACGAGTGCACTGCTTTGTAATTTGAATTTGAAAAAACGAAAAAATTTGGCTCGGAATATTTCAAGTCACTTTAATAAACTTCATTAGGTCACTTTAAAAATATTTCACTAAATCACCTTATAACTCCCAAGTCGTCCCCCTCCTTGACTTCTTTATAAATATTACTTAAGCATTGTGAGTGGGAAATAAAATAATGATAATTATATTTTATTTTCTCATGAACATTATTCTTATTTTCCCCTTAAATAGCAATCTCATCCAAATATGATCATTTCTCTTTATAAATCTCTCACTAAATTTTCCCCTCCAAATTATAAAGTGACTTTATAAAACCATATTTTAAATATTTCACTTAAGTCACTTTATCATCATGTTTTATTAATTATTTAATATCACCTTATAAATCAACTTGATGCTTAGGCAATAATAAATAATTAAATCATTTCATCCAAATTTTGGGGACATTACAGTCCTCCCTTCCCGAAGATTGCTTGCCCTCAAGCAATCTGCAACTGCAAACCAACTCAATTGCCACAACATTTGAGACCTGAACAACAAACCATCTATGTCTGTCCACCAACCACCTAGATGCCAATTGATCCTGGAAAGAACGCAATCCAGCAACCTCTGTATACAGTTGTAACTCCTGACATGGTCAAGCCCTAAACAAGTAAACTCTTGGATCCAAAACCTGAAATTCACCTCTATATAAATTGTGCACAGGGATCTCCATCTGCTGATCGGTGAACTTTGCCATCCCCGAAGTGCGGTGATGAACCTCACACAAACACACAATCCATAAACAAACTGGAAGTCCATCAATCTCAACACCAACCGACTTCCGTTGCACCACTCTGATAACCCCAAGAGTCCAATCGAACCGAGTCTCAAACTCTTGTTGCTGGAAACATCCAACTGGAGAAATCAAAGTGAGTCCTATCAAACTTGGACTCATCATCTGCAATTTGAAGCATGCCATACCAGAGTGAATTGGCACGTCCCTTATTCAACCCATCTCTCTGTGTCATCAATGTCATCATTAAATCCTGTACATGTGGGTTGAACGAAAACTGGTGAGCACACCTCATAATGCAACCAAAGTGAAACTGCCCTGCCTGTGCTAGAGGAAAACCAGAGTAGTCATGCGTATCCCATCTAGTACTGCCATCATCAGAAGAAGGCTCACAACTCACAACTGGAAGAGATGGTTCTTCGGGATTCAGAAGGGTATCATCATGAATGTCAACAACCTCCATGAAAGAAGCTAGATCTAACCAAAATCCAACGTGCAAGTCCTAGGGAAACCCACCTTCTTCCGATAAAACTGACTAGTGTCAATCTCCAATGTACTGTAGTGGAGCTGGTCGCTCAAACCTCCCATGTGTACATAGATCAACTCGCTAGACCACCAAATACTGCTGTTGTAACTCATGCCAGCAACAAGAATGAAATCATAGTTGTCAACATACCCATACATACTAAAGAAATCCATCAAATACTCAATGCCCATTAAATAAACATGCCTCAACACACTCCCAAGAAACTGAATAGCTGGTGTAGAACACGAAAAGTCTGGAAATGCAATGTGAATCCAACTAGTGCAGTCACTAAACCATGATGAATCTATGAATATGAAGTCACCAGTCAACAAATAAGTCGCTGTCATGCCACGAGAAATAGGTGATAAACCCAAAGGTGTAGCATAGATGTCATCAACACTCATCAAAGACAACTCTTGAGTGTGTGGCTCACTAGGGGTGCTCTCCACAAAATCATTATCACCATCAAGAAAATACTCAACAACAACTGAATTTTCTGAATTAGTCAATTTTTTATCATCATCATCTAAAGAAGGGTGCATATCTTGACTATGTTGAAGATAAGACTTGGCTTGTTGAGCCAACAACTTGGTTTGCTTTGCCCCCTTTAGCCAACCATCATTCAATATTTGGGACTGCTCTAAATCTGCTCCTCCAAAGTGTTTAAATTCAGCCCTAAGATGGGATGCATCATATAAATTACCATGACCTATGCATGGTGCTTGAGCATCAACCAAAGTAGAAACAATATCACTCCTTTCCCAATAGTTAGAAGCTGCAATATAATTAGGAAGTGAGGATATATCCCTGCTGTTCAAAATCAGAAGATTAAGACTGAATTCTTCATTCTTATCCATGCCTTTGAAGTCATCAATGTTAGAGCACACAAACATGCCCTTAACTGTCCCATCCTTTGTCTCATTCCTTTGTGGCTTAAGCACCATGTGTTTACCCATGTGAGTGAGCTCTAATACCATCTTGCTGAAGTCTTGGACAAATCTTCCAAGAGATTTCAACCATTGAATACCTAACGCCACTTCATTCTCCTTAACATTGAAAACATCATCTACAAACTCAGAATTAGAGAAATCTTGTTTCTCATCATGTATAGAGTGATGTATGTTACAAGTTTCTTTGGACCGATCTATGGCTATTGTTCTAAAGTGAACAAATTTAGCCCTCTTGGAAGAAGCAACATCAAAATAGCCATGCTTAATCAACGCATCATGTAAGCTATCATTTGGAAACTCATTGTCACCAATTACTTCAAGAATAGGGATTGCAAGTTCATGTAGATGAGGGAGTATAACACTGCTGTCCCCAACCAGTGATTTAGGACTGATTGTACTTTTTCTTTCATTACCCTGTAAAACTTCAATGCAAGAGCACGCTTGCGTACACTTGGCAGCCCAACCTTGTATCATATCAAACCTTGAAGTTATGATATCCTTAGACTCAATCAAAGTATTAACATCATAAGAGCGAGGAACCAACATACAAATTGACTCATGTTCTTCTCCCATTGCTGTTATAACTTCAGGTTGTAGGCAAGTAGGAGTTCCCATCATCACCTCATGCTTGTCTATCTTTTCATGAATGTCTACCATGCTACATTTCTTGTCACCACCATCTGGCTTGGATTCATGCTCATGAGATGTCAAAAGATTGCTGTCCCATTTTCTAATCCATACCATCACTTCCTTAACTGATATGATCCTTGGTGCCATCAAACTCCATGGCGTTGTATCCATAACAAACCAAACATTATCAAATTGTGGGTTCGTCTTGTTAGGCAATCTCTTGGATTCTACAATCAACTCTCTAAGGCATAATGCCTCATATAATCCTGAAAAATGTTCCTCCATTGTGGATAATGTATGTTTAACGCAAACGGAATCACTTACATCTCCTTCTACATGTGTCGGTATAATACTAGTGGCTGATCCACCAAGAGTGTGCCCCATATCATCTCTGATTTCTTTGCATATTCTAGGTTCTGTGGTAAGGAAAACGTTGTGTTCAAAAGAGAGATCATCACAATGTTTCTCTTCACCATGTTTTAGTGTTGAAATACCTGGATCCCATAAACTTATGAGTTGATGGTTTGGATCAGAACAAGTATGCTTACTGCATTTCCCATGCATTGTTGTTTCCTTAAACAAATCACCATCTGAATCAAAAGTGTTGAAGCTAACATGGACATTTTTCTCCATAGGTGCTAGTTGGAAATCAAACTGATATACATTGAACATTGGGGATTCTTTCCCAACATCTAAGCTATCCTCACTGGAGTGGTGTAAAAACTCTTCACTATATGCTGATTTGGAAACTTAAACGTACTCAACTTCATCCCGTTCTTTTTTTGAAAAAGAATTTGCAACCTCAATAAATTTATCACTTGCATACCTTTCCTTGGGTACATTTAGGTACTCCACCTCATAACTTCCTTGTCTCAGAACATTCTTTTCATGATTTGAGAGGTCACAGGAATGGTCCATGTAAAGTGCCTTTCCGGAAAGTGTGGAAATTTTATGTTTGTTTGATTTGAAGGGAGCTCGTTTTGATGTTTCCTTAATTCTCTGTAATTGTTGTTTTGCTTAAGTAGCTATCAACTTCGCTTCCTTTGCCCTTATTAGCCATTCATCACACATTTCCTGGTTCCTCACTACAACTGGTGTGTGAAATATTCCGAGCCAATTTTTTTCAATTTTTTCCAAGTACATAACAATGCAAAGAGCACCCGTTAGGGTTAGATAATTCAAACCAGCAGATTACAAATAACTCGTTGCCAAGAATGCGCACTCAATCTCAACAAGAGAGAGGCTGTCATATGCCAAGAGGATCGTCAGTGCCTTAAACAAAATGCCACTGAAGTTAACTCTAACCAAGAATGTGTCCGCGAAGGACGAACAACATATGGTCAGAGGATCTTCTATGCTACAAGTACTGAAAACAAACTCAACACCAAGCATGTGCTACCCAATCCAGTATGGAAAGGAGGCGACCATATGGTGGAGTGCTAAGAATTACAGTGCTATTAAGGGAAATAAGCACGAATGCTGAAGTACTCGACATCAAGAATGTGCTTTCCACCCCGAGACGGAATGGGAGCTACCCTATGACGGAGATATAAAGAAATACAATTGCGTGTACAGAATGTAAAGTAAGACTGAGAGAAATGCTGACATTACTACTGTTCAGCTTACAATGAATATTTAAATGCCTGCAAGATCAAGTATTAGAGCTCTTCAAATTGCTACAACAAGAAGGAATCTTTTACAAAGCCTTTAATGATTTCCTAACACTAATCTAGGAAGGAGAATGCAGATCTGAGATTTCTCAAATCTGATTATGACAGACCTGCACTTTAAAATATATAACCAGCAACACAGATCCTTGCCAAAATGCTCATAACTCTCTCATTTCTCACCCAAATGATCTCAAATCTGTTGCAACGATTTACTATGAATGATGAGACCAAAATGCAATCAAGAAACCACTCTTAAATCCCTCACAAGACTTGACTGTAATAAATCTGATGTGACAGTTCAGAAATCAGAAATACAAAACCAGCATGCCTGTAACCCACTAAATTTCTCATATATCACTCAAAACTGACCCAAATGACTTCAAGTTTGATGCAATAGACCTTCAAAAGGATGGCGCCTAGTTTAGTAATAAGAAATGGCAACTAAAAGTGGTTATTTATTATTGGCACGAATCCCAAGGCACTCCAGAAAGTACGGCTTTCAAGGAATGATGAATTTGCTTTATAAAATCATAAACTTCATATTAAAATCTGCAAATATTCATGAAGGGTCACCTCCAACAGGGAAACACAATGAGACAATACCCAAAACGAGAATGTTTATGATTTGAGACTTTGTAATGTCCCCGTTTTAGCTGACATTGTTTGTCGAGGAGTGAGCCTATTATTTCGATCCACGTAGGCTGTCAGATGTGTGTAGAGGATCTTCTGAGGCAGTTACTCAGTGTTTTGTAGCTTCAGTATTGCAGTTGTTTCAGGTTGGGCCTTCGCAGAATCTTCCAGAGTGGATTTTTAGAAACTTTCTATTTTTAGAAAGTTAGGTCAGGCGGAAGCTGCTATTTTGGGCAGGGCACCTGGTTCAGCTATTCAGCTCAGAGTCGACCCAGTTATTCAGTTTGGTGATCAGATGGAGAAATAAGGAGTATTTAATGATTATTGAATATTTAATATTTTGACTTTATATTAAAGTCACTTTATTAATATATTTAAATATTAATAATTAAATGATATATTATAAAGTATTTTTAATACTTTATAATAAAGTGATATATTTGACATAATGAATAATTATTATTCATTAGTGAGACGTCATTTAATTAATTATTATTTCTCCTAAGTTTACAAGGCGAATTTAATCATTTCATTAAATGATTATTAAAAAGAGCTATTGGGTCGAATTTCTCAAGAAGCATATATATTCACAGGAAAGACAAATCGAACCATTATGTTATGTTATTCAAATTTGTCTTGTATTTGCTTTGAGCATTGGAGTTTGCAAAACCTAGGGTTTCAGCAGACGAAGCGTTTCTGGAGAACGATACCTCTTCAGGAATTGGCAGACTGAGACTGTGCAATACCATGAAATATTCCCCTTAACTTTTTTCAACAATGTTAACATTCAAATCAGCAACCAAACACTGATTAGCGTTAGCTCCAAAAATGCAAATCAGCAAAGAAGATAACTCTAACCAAGAATGTTCACCAAGATCCCAATGTGGGCGAGGTGATAGCATATGGTCAAAGGATCGTTAGGCATAAACAAAGCTGAAAGTACAATTCATCTGCTGATGCAGGCATCCACAAGCAGTGGGAATACTCCACTTATTCAGTGGGTGAGTTTACAACAATTATTAGGCGGCAAGCCAGCCTTTAAATCCACTCTTCCACTTATTAACGTGTGATGAGCCAAACTGGACTTGACTCAAAACCCCCAAATTTAATCTGGAATTCTCTTTTGAAACCAACACAAGGTGGCTCGAAAGGTTTGCTCTGATACCACTGTGATGTGCCACACTCGGTGATCCACTCTGCTACCACTGTGCTTATGCTCTAACACCACTTGTGATGAACCAAACTTACTGCTGATTTGATTTTTTGCTCGTTAAATGTCTGATTTTTGGTTTGTAATCTGCTTTTCTTGTTTTGGTGTTTTTGTGGTTTGATGCCAAATGATTTTAATAATTTTCTTACAACCATATGCATAAAAAGTGTTAAATTATTGTAATCAGTAGTAAATGCACAGAACATTAAAGCAGAAATAGACAAGATGACACAGCATGTACCCTGGGAAAACCCTCCTCTTGAGGGAGAAAAACCCAGCAACAAAGATCTCTCTTATTATTCGATGCAACAGTAGTAGATTTACAATTTACAATGAAGTCTTAACACAAGACTAATTAACTGATGTCAAGCTCCAGATCACACCTGAGAAAAATGCAAGCTGATAATGTTGCGTAGCACTTCAATTCGAGCATTGATAACATTCTACAGATCAGATCTGATAAATTCTCTATTAAGTCTGAACCTGTTCGCACTTTTCTGAGATCACTGAACCAGAAGAATGTACTCGGATCTCAGGGGGAATTCGCACTGATCTGATGATTAGTTCCGCACCTTGATGAGGATGATAAGTAGCATAAGGAACCTGTTCGCCATTGATAGAATTTGAGTCAAGCTTCTTTATAGAGTTCGCCTTCTATTTGAGGACATGTTCGCATCTGTTAGAACCTCAATGCTATATTCGCCTTTTATAAGGATGAGCTCCACTAGATCGCAGTAGTATTGTACTTGACTATATCGGACTGGCAGAGATCAATCGAAAATAATGTCACTCAAATGTCATAACTTGAAATCGAATATATACCAATTCATTATATGTCAGCCTTAATACATTTAAAGAACTTTTACAAATGTCGGCCTTTAGAAAATAAATAACAAAAGAACTTTTATGTCGGCTAGATTATAAGACACGAAATAATGAGTATTAAATGAATAGCCGAAGGCTACATTCATTTTAATACTTTCTCAAAGGCATGAGCTGGAAGGATCAACCGACGCTGTTAAACATTAACACTCCCTCTCACCTAGGGAGAGATCTTCCAGCTGAAAAACATTTCTACATGATGCTCATCTGCAACTGTTGCCTGCAATCAAATATAAAGAGAGATATATCACCTCAATGTGATATCAACCATAACATGGTTAAGTACTAGTGTCCATCACTTGCGTGATGGTGTCACCTTAAAGTGACTTTCACCATGGCTCTCCCAGAGGGTGAAACACAAGTACAGAAAGATCATCACGGACTCTCTCTCGTGATGTTGTCATGGAGTCACACACATGACATCCACCATGACTCTCTCAGAGGGTGGAAACGAGGGCTTTCACCTCAAATTCTTCCATCACAGAAGAAGATGCAATAGTAAGTACAAGTGTTCATCACTTGCGTGATGTTGTCACCTCAAGTGACCTTCACCATGACTCTCTCAGAGGGTGAAACACAAGTACAAGATATGTCATGGAGTCGCACACATGACATCCACCATGACTCTCTCAGAGGGTGGAAACGAGGGCTTTCACCTCAAATTCTTCCGTCACAGAAGAAAGTGCATTAACGAGGGATTTCACCTCGAACTTCTCTCACAGAGAAGAACTCATTAAGCAAGGCTCACTGATACTGAGACTCATACTCAGTCAAGGCTAGATTCTCCACCATGCCAAGCTTGTCTCGAAAGTATACAAACTTTATCCTGGCGAGAGGCTTGGTGAGAATATCTATGCGTCACGTTCATGAGTGCTAATGTGCCTCGGTGACCTTTCGATTACCATATCTCGATATGAAGTAGTACTTGATCTCAACATGCTTGGTTACGTCATGAAACCTGAGTTGAGAGCACTACAACTCTGATTATCACAATGAATAATGGTGGGCTCCATTGATTGTCCAAACAATCCTGCAAGGAGCTTACGAAGCCACACTGCTTCTCGAGTTGCCATGCAAGCTGCAATATACTCGGCCTCTGCTGTACTCAATGCTACAGAAGACTGCTTCCTACTACACCAGGAGATCATAGCAGAACCCAAACTGAAGCAACAGCCAGAGGTGCTCTTCCGATCTGCAACACAGCCTGCCCAATCAGAATCAGTGAAACCAAGTAACTCCAAGTCTGCATCTGAAGAATACTTCAACCCATATCCAACTGTGCCACGCAAGTATCTCAGGATATGTTTGGCTGCAACAAGATGTATCTGTCTCGGATCACACATAAACTGGCTAAGTGCACTCACTGCATAGCAAATATCAGGTCTAGTGTTAACTAGATACATCAAGGATCCAATCAGCTGTCTGTACAAAGTAGGATCCACCAAATCTGAACTAGCTGCAGCCTCCTTCAGTTTATGAAGATTGGTCTCCATGGGAGTAGACATGGATTTGCAATCCATCATGCCAAATCTCTTAAGTATGTCAATGGTGTACTTCCCTTGATTTAAAATCATACCGTCTGGCCTCTGCCAGACTTCTAAACCAAGGAAGTAATGCATGAGCCCAAGGTCCTTCATCTCAAATTCAGAAGTTAAATCCTTCTTACATTCAAGAATCAGGTGATCTTCTCCAGTGAGGATTAGATCATCAACATATAAAACCAAAATCAATACATCACCATTGATTACCTTGAAGTAGAGATTTGAATCAGCATCATTCTTCAAGAAACCCAGGCTTGATAGATACTGATCAATCCTTTCGTACCATGCACGAGGAGCCTGCTTAAGACCATACAAGGCCTTCTTCAACTTGCAAACGTGTGACTCCTTCCCATGAATCTCAAATCCAACAGGTTGCTCTATGTAAACCTCTTCCTCAATTACTCCATTGAGAAAAGCTGTCTTCACATCCATCTGATGAATCTTCCATCCTCTAGATGCAGCAATAGCAATGATGGTTCGGACAGAAGTGTATCGAGCAACAGGAGCAAAGGTCTCATCATAGTCAACTCCCTCTTTCTGAGAAAACCCTCGAGCCACAAATCTTGCCTTGTACTTCTCAATGCTTCCATCTGCAGCATGTTTGATCTTGAATAGCCATTTAGAAGATACCACAGACTTGCCCTCGGGTCTAGGAACAATATCCCAAACATCGTTCTTGAGAATTGACTGATACTCCTCTGACATAGCATCTCTCCAGACTTGAAGACTGGATGCTTCCTCAAAACAGGAGGGCTCAGATTCTATAATCTGACTCATTAAGGCAACATAACTGGAGAACTTATGTGACCTTTTGCTTTCTCTAAATGTGCCTCTAGGAGCTGCAAAGTTTTCAGCCTCTTGCATAGTGCGACTGGCCCATAGAGGTCTCTTCCTCCCAATAGCGATATCTGTAGGCCCATCAGTAGGTTCCAAGGGTTCAACTGGATCAAGATCTTCCTTTGGTTCCATTGTCTCCCTCTGAATCTCAGGAGTATGGTCAACCTCCATGTCCTGAGGAGACTCTTCATTATCAATCTCCATATGAATCCCTCTGGATCTCCTGAATGCAACATCTTCCTCGAATGTGACATCCCTACTGATCTCTATTGACTTCTGACCTGGAATGTAAATTCTGTAAGCTTTTGAAGTCTCACTGTAGCCCACAAAGATTCCCTTCTTGCCAGAAGGCTCCAGTTTGGTTCTCTTTTCTTTGGGAACATGAACATAGACAGGACAACCGAAGATCCTCAAATGGCTGACTTCAGGCTTCTTCCCTGAAAAGGCTTCTTCTGGAGTCATATTCTCCAAGATCTTATGAGGGCATCTGTTCTGAACATATACTGCTGTCCTAGAAGCTTCTGCCCATAGGAAGGTTTGCAAATCTTGATCATGAATCATGGCCTTTGCTGCTTCCACAATTGTCCTGTTCTTTCTTTCGGCAACACCATTTTGTTGTGGATTATAGGGAACACAAAGCTCCCTCTTAATTCCTGCATCAGTACAAAAGTTTCGAAAACTACTGGAGGTGTATTCTCCACCATTGTCAGATCTAAGAACCTTAATTCGTTTACCAGAAAGATTTTCTACTAAAGCTTTAAACTCTTTAAACCTATCTAGAACTTCCTCAGATTCTTTAGATTTCAAAAAATAAATCCAAGTCTTCCTAGAGTGATCATCAATAAAGAGAACATAATACAAAAAACCACTCGAAGAAGGAACAGACATAGGACCACATAAATCAGAATGAATTAGGTCTAAAATACACTTAGATCTATTTTCTCTACTATGAAAGGGGGCTTTTATGTTCTTACCTAATGCGCAGCCTTTGCATGTACCTTCGTGTTCTGGGTTGAATTTGGGAAGGCCCGTCACCAACTTCTCCATGATGGGTAGAGCTCGAAAGTGCAAGTGAGCCAATCTCCGATGCCAAAGATCACAAAGACTAGTAGAGTCATGAACCAATGCTTGAAGAGGAAGTGAGCAGACCTTGTAGAGGTTATCATGTCTTACTCCAATTACATGACCATCCTTGAAGTTAGAGTTTTGCATCCACACTAGAACTTTGCCTTTGGAGAAGGCAACTTGATATCCTTTATCTTCCAAGGCTGAAATAGAAATAAGATTACGCTTGATTCCGGGAACATAAAGAACATTACCCAATTGAAGCGATGTGCCAGAATCCAAGTGAAGTGTGGAGGTTCCAATTCCCTTTACGGAGTAGGTGGCATCATCTCCAATGATGACTTGATCAACAGATTCCTTTTCCACCAAGTTGGATAAATGTCCCTTGAATCCGGTTATGTGGCGGGAGGCACCACTGTCGATTATCCAGGTGCTGGAGTTGGAAGGTATACGGCTTGATAACGCTGAATGAGACATGGAATCGCATGGACCTTCGAACTTCAGATCATACACCATCTTGACAAGCTGAAAGAAATAGTCTGAGTGCAATAAACTGATCACGATCCTCAAACCCGCTCTGATACCATGTTAAATTATTGTAATCAGTAGTAAATGCACAGAACATTAAAGCAGAAATAGACAAGATGACACAGCATGTACCCTGGGAAAACCCTCCTCTTGAGGGAGAAAAACCCAGCAACAAAGATCTCTCTTATTATTCGATGCAACAGTAGTAGATTTACAATTTACAATGAAGTCTTAACACAAGACTAATTAACTGATGTCAAGCTCCAGATCACACCTGAGAAAAATGCAAGCTGATAATGTTGCGTAGCACTTCAATTCGAGCATTGATAACATTCTACAGATCAGATCTGATAAATTCTCTATTAAGT
>VDFB02070803.1:25905-51509 GCA_007258455.2 Sequoia sempervirens | reverse complement strand
AATAATTTTATAATTTTAAAATTTACATAGTTTCCATGGAACAATTCAATGGAACAAATTATATAAGTTGTATATAAGTGTATATAAGATTCTTGAACTTAAGAATTCCATGAAACAAATATAAGTTGTGTATAATTGTAATTTAGGCAAAATGATTTTAAAAAACTTCACTACGTTTCAAATAAGGATTGAAAGCATATATGTGGGTTTACATGCAGCCAAAAAAAGTGAGAGATGATGCTATCAAAGATTCTTGAACTTAAGAATTTTCCATGGAAAAAATATGTACATATAATTGTAATTTAGGAAAAATGATTTTAAAAAAATTCACTACATTTCAAATAAGGATTGAAAGAATATATATGGGTTTACATGCAACCAAAAAAAGTGAGAGATGATGCTATCAAAGATTCTTGAACTTAAGAATTTTCCATGGAACAAATATGTACATATAATTGTAATTTACACAAAATGATTTAAAACTATGTACAAGTTACTATAAGCTCTCATTTGAACATGTATAGGGTTACAAGTGAACTTGAAAACCATGGATATAATCTAAGTCAAAGATTTTGGTTCAGTCCGCTCTTCAATAACATGTAGAATTTTTTGATGATCATCACTATCTAGTCTCCATTTTCTTCGGCCACATGCATGTGGAACTGCATGAAGATGTAGAGTGGTAGCAATTATTAAGTGACTATATTGATATACCTTGTTATTAGGTTGATAGTCAACAAAATGAATCCCATGCTGAACAACTTTGACTTGTTTTAGATATGTCCCTTGCACTACAACAGAACCTGCATGGTAAACATGAACCTAAGGTAAGACATATGAATGTGTGCAACATTATCGTGCTCAAGGTTTGTACAATATCTATTTAATGTTTATAATGTAATGTGCACATGTGAATACAATGTATATAAAATTTTAAATTCAAACTCACTTGTGGGAAATGACATTCCATCACTTGTTTCAGGTTCTGTTAGCTTATTCTTCTCTTTTGTGCAATGCAATAAATAATAGCTAACACCTTCAATGTTTCCAAGCTCTACTATGATTGCAAAAACATCTCCTGTACACCAAATTTACACAAAAAAATTCTAAAAAAATTAGAAATGTCTCTAAAGATCATTAACTAGATATATATAATGTTTAAATTATTGAAAACTTACACATGTGTACCTTTTCTAACCAATCCTAAAATATGGTCATAATCAATTGAAATCAAAGGAATGTCTTCAAATCTTTCTTCCTCGTTTTCATCATATGTTTCTGAAACAACTAGTGGCATTGTATCCCAGTTACCAACATATCCAAGTTCTTGATTGTTGCATGCATAATCAGAGTTTCCCTCAATGCACTCAGTGCAAAAACAAGAGTAATCCCTTGTTTCTAATATCCATCCATGGTGACTATTTGAACTCCTAACACAATGCAAAGATCTTGTTTTTTCTACCCTCTTGCATCCATGCATCGATCTTCTATCCACACCTAGATACATATGTACAACAAAAACTTATGTGAACAAATATGTATATATATATATATATTAAATTTAAATAAATTCAAATTTTTGATTTAATGCAATTTATACATACTCGATATCTTCCAAAACACTCTATGTGGAATGTGTCGATTTGTTCTTGAAGATGTGCCGACCACATTTGATGCAAAGTGTTTCTTGCACCATTCAACAACATCATGTGCATTGTCTAGATGATCTTCTGGATAACTCATTTGATGCTTTCTTAAAGCTCGTTTGATGCAAGCTCCTACTCCCATCATGCTCACCTTTCCATGCACCCCACTCTAAAAAAACTCCAAGCGTGTGGTATTATTTTTTGTAGGTACTACGATATCTACAAAGTGCATAGAATAGTGTAGAAGATTTCAATTGTGCCACACATCCATCTAACCATACAAAATGATTTTCAAATTTTACACCCCTACTTTTCAAATTCTCAAAAATATTGTAAAGCAATGTTGGACAAAAAGTGTGTCATGCTCTTTATCATCACTAATATAAAAGTGATATTCTTTCTTAATGGCTTGTTCTTCATTTGTACTCTCAACACCATCCAATTTTTATTGTGCATGTCGATAACACACATGAACCATAATAGTGATCTTCTTTGAAAAGTAATACTTTGATTGAATCTCCTTTTGATGTACAAAGGAGTAATTTTCTACAAAGTCAACTACTGATAGAATTGTTCCACGTGGGAAAGTATCTCTCAATGTTTGGAATTGTTGTGCTTTCCACTTAGCAAAAAAGGAATGATGTATGTATGGTCGTATCAATTTTTAAAAATCTTCCATAAATTTTTCAATGGGAATATCCTTTTCTACATAGTTCAACCTTGTGGATTCTTTCCCAAAATTTGTTTGCAACTTTACATACTTGTACCTGTGTCAGTAAAATATATGAATAACTAATAAACCACACATGATCAATGAAACATTACATCATAGAGAATCCAAATAACAATCTATGAGAAATTGAAACAAATAAACTCTCTAAAAATAATACTTACCTCTTGTAATTTATTGTCTTTGTTAGGTCAGTATCCTCAATTCTTGAAGGAAATTTAGCAAAATTTCCACATGTCTCACAAATTCCTTTTATGCAGTTTATTTGAGGTCCATTTTCATGATCACATAATATAGACTTTATGAACAAACTTGCCTATTTAGGAGGTGCATTTTGAAACCCACATCTTTCTTCTCTCATCTTTTCAACACACATTGAAGTAGAGATCAAATTCAATGATAACAACAACAAGTTTCAAAAAACTTGTTTATCTTCACATAATATGGCTTTAACCCTTGAAACATTGTTTTCCCAATCTTTATATGAGGATATGCATTACAAAAGTTCATATACATCTCAAATTGTGTTATGTCTAGCCAATGTTTGATATGATTTTCATAAATACTAGGTCTAATCCTGTGTCTCATAACATCTCTAGTATTTGATGATGATGGGCCGGAATCTAATCATGCAAAACTTTTGAGACCAAGTTCCCACCAACAGCATCTTCAATCTCTGTCGGAATGGGGAGCTCTACACATAATTTCCCAATTTCCTTCCAAACTCTCATCCAAAAACTTTCTCTTTTTCTCATATTTTATCAATGTGGTTCTACTATAACCAATTTCAATTGAAAGTGCAAACATTTTTCTTTTTCTTGCTATATCTTGATGTACAATACATGTCAACATCATCCTTCTTGTAGTGTCCTCATCCACTGATCGAGATCCTTTCCCAATGGAATCTAAACCCTTTTGAACATTTTGAACAATATCCTTTTATGTCCATGTGTTTCTTCTTATTTGATGCCGAATGTACACCCAACAATTGTATGTGGCTCATGATATCCGAAGAAACAAGCGTGATAACAATTAAGGTTTTCAGTGTATCAAGATGATTGAAATGATGATTGATCATTCCATTTCTGATTTAGTCATTGACCTCTTTCTCTTATTATAAAGAAAGTTTGGCTTAATATTTAGGTTTCTCCATATCCATTTCAAGTAAAATGATCCTAGAAATTTGTATGAGAGATTTGAACCTCACCTTCTCAGCTAGTTTTATATGCTCATCCATACCAGGGGGAGGAAGTGATCCCGACCCCTCTCCAACATGCATTTTTTGAACTTGTGCCTCCTCCCTATCTTCAAGGACCATGCATTCTTGAGCAGATTCATTTGATCCAATGTCTAGATTTGGCTCGACTTCAGCAATATAAATTCCTACTTGTTGAGCCCTTCCTACATGTCACAAAATATTTTGCAAACAAAAGTGAGAGATGATGTTATATAAGTGAAGTTTATGTATACAAGCAAACAAACTAATAAAATATGATGCTATAAGTGAGAGAAGTTTATGCAAGCATTGTTTGAACTTGGGTCTCCTCCCTAACTTCAAGGTCCATGTGTTCTTCAACGGATTCGTTTGATCCAATATCTAGATTTGGCTTGACTCTAGCTTGAGGAATCCCTAGAGCATAAAACATAAAAATAATTTGAGAACATTGAAGTGATGAAAATAAAAGACCAATGACACAAAACACAAATATTGAAACAAAAAGAATTGGCTTAAGGAATTGGAGTCAAGGATCATATAAACATTGCAACTTGCATGACCAAGATGACTTGAGGACATTTAAAATTATTTATAGTCATTCAAGTGCAATGACATGGTTAGAAACCTTCAAAACAAATGTGTGTTAAGACATAATTTAAAGAATAATCTATCATATATAACTATTATTCCTTGGAACCATATAGCTTGAGTTTTGATGTATACATGTGTTAGTCTCTAGAAAGCCTGACATTGCATTGGCTTTAAGTATAATTTGAGTTCTAATTTTCAAATAATTCTAGAGATTATAATTGGGCATTTATTAAAATATTTAAAAAATATTTTTAAGGAACTATTGATCATTAGATTAAATTCAATGGGAGTTTAGAAAAATCTTAAGCTAATTAGATGTTGCAATGTAGATTGGATAGGGGATATTGATCACCAAATATCAACATTAGAATGTTACTTCATTGTACATGAAGGTGTAGTTTCATGAATAATTAAGAAAAAATAATGGTTTCTTTCAACGTGCAAAGTTAGAATATATAGGAATTTTCAAAGCCATAAAATAATTAATGTGGTTGAAAAAATTATGAAAATAAAAGTGGCATAGTGAGGGACACAAAATTTAAGGTTTCATTGGAGAATTAAGCATGTATTGAAGTACACTATCATTTTCTTCATGAACAAAGTAAAGAGAAAATTGTGTAGATGCAATACTCAACAATGATAATGTGATGACAAAAACATTAAACAAAGGTATTGGTAAAGATAAGTGTAAGGTTTGTAGGGAAGGATTTAATGTACAATATTTTAGTTTAAGAGTACATTTTAAGTTGGGGTATTGTAAGTTGAAAAATGGTCATACATTAAACATTTCTAATTTTAATAAGAAAGCCAATCCAAAATGTATGCACATACAAATTCATGTTTAGGTGTACTAACCAAATTATTGGGTGGAGTAATGCACAAATTATGGATTCCATCCCATCAAATGAATACTCATGTTTTTTCAAAGTAAAATTCCTAAACACACACTTGAGAGTGAGAGAGAGAAGAAACAAGCATGTCCCTTGTTTCTTTCTATGATAATTTTCCAAGTTTTGTTCACGCCTCTTATGTTCTTCTTTTGACAATTTTCATTGAGACATTTTTTTTCTTTTTCTTTGTTGTCCCATTTTCTTCTTCAACTTAAAGATGACTCAAAACAAGTCCTCTACCAACTTAGTTAAATTATCCTCCAAATTTTTCCTTGATTGATAAAAATCAAAAGTTGTCTCGAGCTCCAATATTTGCCTCCTTGATAAATGTGCAAAAACTTCTCCAAAATCTACGCTCCAAGTGATATAAATGAGAATTAATCTTGCAATTTGATATCCAGAATAATGAAAAATAAGCTTCTATCTATATGCATATCCAGGATGGGAAAAAAATTAGTCTATTGTACATGGAATAACTAGATCCTAGTTTAAATGAATCAAGTAGTAAACAAACAAGTTATTTCATAGTGGAGTTTGTTGTTATTTAATTCATAGGTATGCACAACATATCTAGTAATTTTAGAATTTTGTTAAAGTTTCAAAAATGTATATTAGAGGTATAATTTGAATTGAATTTTCTTAATTATATTTGAATTGAATTTCAAGTTACTTGTCAAAAATGTATAATAGAGGTATAATTTGAACTAAAATTTCTTAATTATATTTGAATTGAATTTCAAGTTACTTGTCCAAAAAGATTATATCTTGTTCTCAACTCAATGGTTCATGTTGCTTAAGTCATTTAAAAAAAAAAATTATTGTGATCAACATGAATGAACTTAATTATAAAATGGTATTGATTTCCCTAAAATTCTACTAGAGATCAAATGTATATTGAATATAAAGAAATGTAAGTTGTAAGAGATCATAAAATAAGAAAACATGTATGTATATTGAATATTTAAAGCAAATGAATACATATATTATGTGTAAAACATGTTTAAAGCATAAGCAAACACATGTACATACATGTAAAGGGTTCAATACATATAAACATAACACATATTATAAGCAAAGGAAAATGTATGTATATATCATATAAGAAAATATATGTATATATCATATAAGCAAAATGTAAATTAAAGATCATCAAATGTCAAATGCTAAAGATCAACAAATAAGCAAATGTATGTATATCATATAAGCAAATGTAAGTTAGAGATCATCAAATCTCAAATACTAAAGATCATCATGTATAAGCAAATGCATGTGGTAAAGATCAAAAATCTAGTGTGCATGGCCTAATATGAATGTCTACTCCTAGCCGAATGGCCATCTGAATGAGAACGGTCCTGCTCTGATGGATGTGCTGAGCCCTGCAAAGAAAATTGTGTACAGGATGTGTTAAATACATATAATTTATATTAAATAAATTTTATGAAAGTTATATTTAAATGAACTTATATTTTTAAATATCAATCTAGATCTATGCATAAATAAATATTGCATGTGTGTATATACATGTGTGATTATATAAAAGAAAAACTCACATGTCCACTGGCAGCAGATTCATCCACAGAGTCATATCAATCATGCACACGATTTGGACCAAGGCTAGGAGTGATATGAGGTATGTCCACCTGTAACAATATATATACATATATATATCAACTTACATGAATATTTAGTTAAAAATAAAAATAAAAATAATGAAAAAAGAATTGAAACATGCACATGCACACATACATGAGTATCATATGATATCGGATGACCTAAGTCCTTTGAAATAGTCGCCTCCACCATATCCACCAAATGGTCAAGCGACGAATTAACATCTACATCCATCCAATCTATCCCATTTCATGCCATAAATGATGAATGTAGAGGACTATGAAGGTGAGATGGCATCGGTGATGATGAACCAGAACCAATCAACATATTAGTAAATCCTATAGTCTGTGCAGTTGTCGAATGAGTTGTAGGTGGATCCTGATGCGCACTAGTGCTCGGCTAAGAGTGATGGGATCCTAGAATTGAATGACCTCTGCATCTCAAATGATCTCTAACATGCTCTATATTGATCCCATTGTCTAATGAAATGTTGGCATATGCCTCCAACAGGTCCTCAGCCAAACAATGCAGAGTCATGCTTGACATATCTCCTATAAGTGCATCAAGCTATGTAGGAGTAGGGATTCCAACCACTGTAAAAGGATCCATGGTGGTCCACTGTGCTGAAAATGGCATGGATTGGAAATGTCTGGACATAAAATAATGACCTACATGATCATCAGATATCCTAGTGGTGGTAGCCACAATGTCACCTATAGTGTCAATTGCTTCCTTTTGGGAAGCAACGACAACCTCATTTGCTATGGGGGCTAGAGCTGGGGTGAGAGCAGGAGACCTCTCACCAACCAATACCCTAAACACTGGGGTAGTCTATCTACTCGATGATAGGTGGGCCTATCAGCAATCCTTCCACGCCCCTAACCATTATATGGTGGAATTTCCAGGTAGTTAACTTTGAGGCCCAAATGGACCTCAACATACAACTGTTGAACAAAATATAATGGAATATGATCATTGTTTGGGTATAGACCATGTGTTGTGAGAAATCGTAGGTAGATCAATGAGGCCATAGCATGATCAACACATCTAGTGACCTAGTAACCCCTAACCTTATGCACATTTTGATCAAATGGAAAACAAGTGGCTTTTATCATTTCTTTGGTGACACTATCCTGTATTTGTTTAAGGGGAACGTCACCATGTATTTCTTCCCACATGCGAGAAAGAATAGCAGTCACTCTATCTGAGGAATATGCACTAGTCCTCTCAAGTTCATCTTTTAGTTTTTCTAGACTATGCAATATTAACATGCATGGTTCACTATATATCCCCAGGTTTGCACCCTGTGCTAATGAATCTCTCAATTTTTAATCTCATTACTAGTATTTGCAAACAAAGAATCATGGGTGGAACATGATTGCATTTTCCATGTATATTATATATATATATACAATACACCTAAAAAAGAAATGAGACTTTGGTAAATAATATATCTAGATAAAGAGAATACAAATCTAAAATAGAACTTGTAATAATTCATCTACTCATCAATAATATTTTCATACCATTAACAATTTAAAATAATTGGAAGACAACTATAATATATAACATAGCATCCTTAAATGGTTCAAATTTTAAAGAATACAAAGATTAGTATAAAATTATTTGAAATAATTGGGGATAAAAATATTTAATCTAATAGTTGTTAACATTAATGAACTTCAAAATAGGATTATGTAAGTGAAAAAAAAGTTCTATTGCCTTCATTGAACCTAAATTTATCTAGTTAAGATATGTCTAAAATTAAGAATTCACACTAGAATATCAATATTCCATAAGAATCTCATAAAGAGGATGAATTTAATGGAAGATAATATAAAATTCTCCATATGAGGATGAATTTTATCATTACAATATGAGTGAATCATCTCAACTATATAGCCAAGAACATCAAAAAATTATAGATTGGAAAGGAAAATAATCAGACATTTATCATATTTTTATATGTATAAAGTTTAGATCCCATCAAACTATTTAAACTTATAGATTGCATAAAGCTATAAATTGAATCATTAAAACTAATTTATTAAGAATCAAATCTAATAAATTTTGACTTCATATTGCATACTTGTTATAAATATCTCACTAATCCAATCATACATTTTATATATGTTAAAAAATATATAATTGTTATGCCCATAATTTTTCACTATATCTTGATGTGGATCTCCTTCAACTAGATCAATTAAAAATTATTTGTAATGTTGGAGGAAAATGGATTTAATATCATTAGAGTTGTCATGGAACTACCTCTCTTGATCAACAATAGATATTATCCACTCTCAAGAATGTAAATATGTTCGAGATAACTAAAAAAGAATTTGTATCCCTTATATCCTTTCATCCAATGTAGCCTATCTCTTAATTGAGATCCTCTACCATAATTAAGTTCAAATCTTCTAAGTTTTATTTCAACGGAAGCAACCACTCATTGTAGAAAAGTTATTAGTAAGTGCTAAAGCCAAAACAAGTTTTTTTTTTCTATTTGGATCCATATTTTTTTCCCATTCTAGATCTCTTTCTAGCCATATTCTTATTGTAAGATCATAGTAAGGTAGTGCAATAGATTTAATCACATCATTCCACTTACCATTTTGATGAGGTATAGGAACATCAACCAAAGGGATATTATGGAAGCAAGGTGATCAATTTGATTGAGGTGGGAAGTGTTGAGCTTGAAGGATAGAATAAATTAGGTATGAGGAATAAGAAGTTTGAAAAGTTTAAAGAATTGGGAGGTGATATGTGAGATAGGTTTAATAGAATCTACTTAAATAAGGGTGTTTTGTGGAGAGGGGACAATGGAAAGAGAAATAAGTAAGTTTTAATCTATCAATACAACTAAGTTTCCCTTAGTTCACCATCTCTTTAGTTGGTCCAAGTGAACTAGTGATCAATATAAGAATATTTTTTGTCTAAAATGGGATCTAAACCCCTCATGGTATTTCTAGTTAGGATGTAGGAATTCAATTATTTTTTAGAGAGTTTATGAGAACTAAACCAACTTGTATCTTGGTTTTTTCCACCATATCATATTCACCTCCTTGTAGCCATTTAGTCATAGGGAGGGCATAAAAATCCATTCCCACAATTTAACTTGAGATGAGGAGTCATTAGGCATACAATAAAGAAAAAATGAATAGGTATTCCTTGGATTAGTAGTAAGCACTAAGCACAATTGTTGTTGGGATCCACTCCTCAATAGATGATAAACTTAGCCAAGTATTATTGGGAAGGTGGGTCAACCTTGCATCCTAATATTTTGATTTATTATTTTGTCCTCATATTAGGAAATGAGGCATCTCACTTTGTGTTGGTAGTTATTTGTCATTTGTTGAATGCTTCAAGGGAGGTGTCTAAGATGTTCTAAATGCATATAATATTATTATAGATTTATAAGATGAAACCCTCTTATGACATATTCTTATGACATTTAAGAGTATGACTATAGAATATTTACAGTAAAGTATTGACCAACATTATGAAAAATCATAAGAAATCTTTTAAGAAATAGCAACTGTGTCAAGGAAAAAGATGTGGACACTTACACGAACTTTTTTTTTTAAGAAAAAGTGGGAGACCACTTATAATTTTATTTATATATAATATTTTACATATAGTTGGTTCAGGCAGACATACTGGCGGGAAGGAACCAGCAAGAAAACCCCCAGTTGCAGTTCGAGTAACAAATTTTACAAAATATCAAAAAGACCAGTGAGGTCCTAGTACAAATGACCAATTGTCTAATTACAATGTTACAAAAGCACATTGGTTGAATACATCAGTACATATGCACCCAAAATACCCAAAAGAAGACAACATACTAGATATACTTGTGACCCAAATACATAACACAGTGGAGATTACAAAACCTTACTAAACATAAGACTGATAAGCTAGGAAGCCACTTTCAAAAAGATGCAGATTTTCCACCAACATGTTGAAAGCCATTAACAGAGCTTTCTTTTGTTTCCACTCATTTACCTTTGTGTTGGTGATCATGTTCAAATGAAGGTTTTGATTTGTTTTAATATCAGGCACATAATGATAACAAAATTTATTTTTGGATGAAGATGGAAGTTGCAAATCATGAATGCAAACATGACTTCTCAAGAAAGAAATGGGATGATATTTTCTTTTTAAATCATCAATCTCCTCCATGGAAATGGCAGATTTGTATCTGTTTAGAACTTGGTAGAGATGTGAAGAAGTGTCATGCATTGTGGATAATAACATTCCTTGGAATATCTGAACATAGGTCTCTTCTTATGAAACAAAACGTTCTTTGAATAATTAACATTAGAAATTAATATAGTTTGGTGATCATATTGTATAATCACACTAGAAACCAACAATGGAAGATTGAGAGTCTCAACTAAGAATTCCACCTTATAGATAACATTCATACTAGAAGCCAACAACAAAAGACCAAATTTCATAAATAAAGTTCATGTGTTATATATCATGCCTTTGAGGGGTCCACAAGTACCATGAGCCTTTTGAAATCCTTTTCCATCTAAATGCATCCATTCCAAGTCCATTGGGAGGTGGGTATACAATATGAGCCAAGTATTAATTTCTAATGTTAATTATTGAAAGAAGGTATATAAATTATTTGAGCATCTTAATTCTCATACAGAGTTACATCTTAGTCAATTTCTCAATGTATGAGTTCCATATATTTTTAAATTTTTCTTAATATAAAAAACATATTTTATTTCATTAAAATTAACCTATCTATTCCATGATACAAAGGATGCTCTTATTTTAAATTATAAGTATATAATTCAAAATTAATTAGTAATTTTCAAGATAGACTACACACAATTTCTTTAGTTAAAATAAAATAATATTCTTATTTCCATGTGAGAGTTATGTAGAATGGTAGTTTGATGTCTTGAAAATATTTCTTTCATATATACTAATTTTTTATCATTGTACATTATGAGTGAATCATCTCAATTATATATCCAAGCACATCAAAAATTTATAGAGTGGAAAGAAAAATAATCACACATTTATCATATTTTTGTAAGGTGTTCGAAAAGACTAAAAGTTTCCCTAGAAAGAACTAATTAAGGGGGAAAAAAAAAAAATGGAAAGTGTCTACTTCATTGTATGTTGACCTTTCCCATATAAAAAGATCATGGAAATTCTAAATGAGTTGATATAAGAAATTTTAAGAATGAAGGCACAAAATTCATAACACTAATCCTAAAAGCAACAAGAAAGGCAATGAATAAAATCTTCCTAGTTATTTTGAAAGAAACTTTAAAAGGTTCTAAATCCCCTTCACACCCCTTTCTAAATGAAGATAAAATAAATAAGTTACCAAATATTTCTTAGAGTTTAAGGTGGTGATTTTAATATGATTTGAGAATAAATAAGATAAATTAGATGAAATCAAGTTTTGTTGTAAAGGTGATGAATTTTGGGGGAATAAGATGAAAATAATTTTGAACCTAGTTGACTCATTAAATGGCAATAAGATAGATTTTAAAGGGGCTTTATTTAAAATATGTAATAGTTAGATATGTACTAATACATTATATTCTCTATTAGATAGTTATTTCTTCCATAAACATTTCTTACAATCTTATAATTTATTAATAATAGTGATGTGTGCATCCCTAGACACTCTTTGATAACCACACTATTAATGTTTCTATTTTTACTAGAGGATACTCTAATTGAAAAGCATGTAAAGAGGAAGGGTTAGTTAACCTTGATATTAATGCAATGAAAGGTGGGATTATCTTGATGGTATCAAAGTTATCTTAAAGATATATTGAAGGTTTTTCTTCTATGCCTGAACACATTTAGTGAAATATAATGAATATGTGTTATCCTAGAAAAATATGTATAGCATTAAGGATAAAATTTAGACTTTAAGTTGAAAGAAAATGTCAAATATTTAGAATAAAAATGGTGGGGATGGAATACAAGCTTCAAGAATCTCCTTGTAATAATTAATTGCAATAATAAATGATTAAAACTAAACACGAATGGATATGTCACCAATAATTTTTAGATAAAATGACTAAAATTAGAGCCAAGATATCTTAGTTCAAGTATCAGGATAAAGGTATCAAATTCTTATTCAATGTAAACATAGCCGAGTTTGATAGATAAAAAGTTGGCCCCATTAATACTAGGGGAGAATTGTCTAATGAGATTAAGTTGACACTATTCAATTTTTATAAGTTAGAACCCTAACATTTATATGAGGCTTGTACAATAGAACCTTATTAGGAAGAGTAGGAGAGGATAAATTAACCCATGTAATAATTATACTTAGACAAATAAAAATAATAATAATGTTTAACCATTTCAAAATGTTAAATTTGTTTCACTATGATGATCAATAGCTAATTTGTACAAGGAGGCCACAATTTATAGGGAAATGAAAACTACATAAGAGGAGAATTTATAACATAGTAGCTTGGTTGTAGTTGTTTCTTTAGCATTAACTATTTTCTCTTTTTTCTTTTGTTGTTGAATATTGTATTTGATCTCTTAAAACTTATCAATGGTACTTGATCTTCATAATGATTATTTTCTTCTTTTTCAATTATTATCATCTTAGAAGGAATACCATTTCAATTTAGAGGAGGGAGAAATGTATTTTTCTTTTAAAGTATTTAAAATATTATATTTATTTGATGGTTCCTTCTTAACCTCTTCCACTCCTTGGAAAAAATTATCCAACCACTTGAATCTCCTCATATTAATCAATTTACTTCTATGATTTATGTATGTGTTTTTAGTGATTTACTCTTTATCCTTTCAATTTAATCATGATATACTTTAATATAGTTATAACAAGTATATAATAGTTTTTCATAATTGGATATGCCTTAATTTCCTCTTTAAATGTGAAATTATTTGATGAGGGAAGATATAAATTAAGGTTATTCTTTCTGACTTACCTCATGCTCATCCATATTTTTTGTCCATAAATATCTCAAATCAAATTGGATTTTTCAAAGAGGATAGATATACTTTAAATATTCACTCTTAATCAAAGTCATTTATTTCTTTGTACAAATTTAAAATTGATTTATGTAATTTAATTTTTAATAGTTTTAACATGGATATATGAAGAATAGTTTCAAATATATATATATATATATAGTAAAGTGGACATATTTTTATATTTTCCTAATACTAGAAAATTTAATAATACCTTCATTCCTTCTAATCCTAATAGAACTATTTTATTATACATTTCATTCAAACAATCTAGTTTCTTTCCTCTAAATTTATTCTTCGATTCATACATTTAGTTCACCAACCATTTTTGGAGTAATGTCATAAGACTCAAAGGCAAAATATGAAGAATTTTATCCAAGTTTCCATTGTATGCACCCTAAACTTTATATCATGAACTCTTTCATATAATTTCTCAAATAAATTTGTTAATGAACTATTTGATATAATGCCTCAAATAAATTTCCAATAGTGTTTTTGATATAATGCCTCAAATAAATTTGTTAATATGTAACACCCCGTCGTGCAAACCCCAAAGGACAATTAAACAATAATCGCATCACAATTTTTTTTTAAAGTAAACATAACATACATGTGATACACATTATGACATGAATTTCATTTAAGTAGATTCACTAACACATACATCCCTTGGGGTACACCAGGAGCCATTACGCAACTTAGATCCACACAACGACAATAAAGAATAAAAGCCAAAGATATAATCCATAACAAAATAAACATCAACAAATATAACACATACATAATAATCATTGATAAGAAACCATTTGTGTACGCAAATATAACATATACATGATTAACTCAACACATTGAATAACAATTGCCATGGCCAATAGCCACACAAGGTTTAATGTTACATTACAATACAATGTTCTAGAGGTACAATGATACAAAAATGTTTCCAAACATAAATGGAAACCATACACAAGATAGCATGATACAAATAAATAGATGAATACAAAGTATCATAACTGGCTCCAAGACAAATACAACTCTGAAGTCACTACAACAGCACCAATCCACACCTCTTGATCCTTGACTGGGGACCCAATGGGGTGCTTAGCATCTTCCACCTGACCACGTGGGTCCGAAGACCCACCCCCCGTGCTAAGGAGCTGACAAGAAGAGTCCTCGACCAAGAACATCCAAACAGGGAACCACAAGAATCATCATCATACAAAAGTATCATAAAACTCAAGGATTACAATGACATAATCAACAACACCCAAGAGTCAACATAATAACTTAAAGTCATAAATCTCATCACATTAAACAAAATAATAGCCAGTAAACAAGTAACCAAAGGAAGATCATGAAACACTTCCAAAACAAACTGAATTAATAAACATAGTACAATTCCAAATTGCAATTAAACAATACAATAACATCATAACACAGCACCATAAGAGTACAAGGTCATAAGTGAAATATCAATGAGATCATACAAGACCACAAAGTACACCAAAGATGCATCAAGGCAATACTCCATAAATCAATATAAGTCCATTCAACCACAATCTAAACCAACTCCCATAACATACTTCCAGAGGAACACAATAAAGTAAAACACCTGGGCAACTAGGGGAGAGTGTCATCGCATAGTCCTAAATGGGCTATCCTGTGCTCTTCCTCCCAATTGGAGGCGCTGGTCCCATCTATGGCTATCATGTGCCCTTTCTCCCAACTGGAGGCGCCGATCCATAGGGTGACTCATGCGGAGCCATAAACCTCTCGTGAAGACAAGGTCACGACCTTGCCGACCACGGCCTTCTCAACCTTCCATTAGTCTATGGAAGCACTAATGAAGATGAGGCATCAATTTTTAAATCTTATAATGATATTACTACCCAACCCTCCTAAGTTAATTATTAGGTTTTCACTTGATTACTAACTCACTTGTGGATTATCCCGTGCCCTTCCCCTTAAATGGGGCACCGGCCCCCATGAGGAGCCACTCTCCCTAGAAACCCAACAACATCAAACCAAAAACAACCAAGAAACCAAGGGTTGTACAAGATAACAAGAACATTAGATCACAATAGAGAAGCATGTGAGGCATTACCCATCTCGCTATAAATACATAATCAAAGTCTCAACAATTCCCGTATAACCCTTTCAAAATCATGAAACCAAAACACTTGCCACATCAAGGGCACATAAAGAGAGAACATCAACTGACAATCATCTCAAGCCTCTGGAAGCCAAAAAGAATGAAAACCCACAAATGAGGGTAAAATGAAGCAACAAGAGTAAGTCAATGAGACAGGGCTTCAAGCCAATTTTGACACCAACCCAATGAATAAAAGATCCTCAAATCAAAATAAACTAAGAAGGTCATACTCAACAGAACATCAAGGACTTCAAGATATACAAAAGAGTCCCAAACAAAAATCAACTCAAGGGAAGGTCACATCAAGATGAAAGCATCAAATCATATAATAACCAACATGAACAAGCAACTACAACATCCATGTATTTCACTTTTCGAAGCAACCTCCCATTATCAACCATACAGTAAGACATTCCTTCTATGTGTAAACTACTAAGTCATCTACCAATAACTCAAAGTGTTTTAAGTTAAATAATCCATCAATTCCTTATTAGCTTGCTCATGTAGAAGACCATATTTAATAATTCAGAGACTACTTTCTTCTAATCCACATAAAGTGATAACACTATATTAGCATTTAAGGCTTCCTTTATATCTTATCTCTTCAATTATTAAGACATTATTTAAATCAAAACAAAGAGATATATTTTAATATCTATCTTACTACACATTTATCATGATAGTGACTCCATTCTCCTATAGCTATATGCATATAAAATTCAAGCTCTAATTTACGAACACACAACTTCAACATATTTCACCTAAAGCCACGAAACACCATGATTCCAAGAACTACCAAAGTGACATTTATTCACATTAAGATTTACAAATGCAACCTTAACCTCCTTATTTAATCAATTTTAAAACAAAGTGAGAACACAATAACCTAACCCATTATATAAAACAATTATCACGTAAGAATGACATACATCCGTTAAATGGCTTAAAGGATTTCAACAATAATGGAAATTATCTAATTGAAGAAAGAGTCCTCTAACTACCTAATGCAATAGAATCAAACTCGTATCTGAATCTACTTGTCTAAAATAAAATAAAATAAACCATTTGAACTCTAAATAATATAAATTAATAAGACTATCCTTCATTTAAATTCTAAATCAAATAAATAAGTAAAACATTTCTTTCTCAATTATTTCTACGCTTTAAATATGTCCTTATAAAGGATAATAAAACAAAATTTTATTTTAGATAATGGAATATTATCATAAACTTATCTATTCAAGCAAATTTCCTTACAACATAGATACTTCACATATTAGACATTACTTCCATTTATGTTCAGTCGCCACAGCTCAGACAGGTTGACAATGAAATCAGAGAGGCTATTTAATTTACTACAACTTTGTAAGTCTAAAATTTGAAACTATGATAGGTTGCCAATGGTTTCAGGGAAGCTATTTAATTCTACACAATGCCTCAACTCTAATTACTGTAACTGTGATAGGTTGCCAAGTATATTAGAAAGCGAATGCTGGAATTTGGAAGTAACACCATCTACTTGCATTATTATCATATCCCAACTGTTATCCACAAGATTGAAGGAAAAGAGAGAGGTGAGATGAAAATACGTGACTTAAGAGAAGAAGAATTAATGTACAACTTTTCCTTTTTGAACTAAACACATTTCTGTTTGCTGGCAAGTTTCGAGAGATGTGCTCAAGTTTGAAGTTTGGAAATTAATCTTCACCACAATCAATGAAATTCTCTCTTTTATGTTAGTGATGGACAATATTTTATTTCCAAGTGTAGGAACTACGACAGTTTGACAGAAGGAGCAAACAGGATGTTATAAATCTTTAAAATTTTCAATTAAGTTCAAACGCCGCAGTTGGGACATGAAGATAATGAAATCAGAGAGATTAATTTAGAACTTTAAACTTCCTAATATGTTCAAGTGTGCGGTTGTGACTGATTACAATAAGAATCAGGGAGATTATTTGAACCGACTAATAAACACAAACTTAGGCAATGCAGAGGCCGAAATGCTAAAGACCGTGAGAGAAAATGTGATAGAAGGTAGCTCACCTGGTACTAAGAAATAGTTGGAATGACTTTTGGAGACATGCATTCTAAATGTGAAAGCAAAAACAAGGCATATGAATTGTTTGGTAGTATGCCTCAAAGAATGTGGTCTCATTGAGTGCATCGATGCAGGCTATGCATTCAAATGAAATGAATCTAATTGATGAAAATCTCAGCTTATCCATCTTTATAAAATATCTCGAGTAAATTGCAAATGCAGATGAAGATTAAGCGGTTTTCCATGACCTACGATATCCTCGTGTATCAACTCATAGAGCTTGAGAAGATTTGCACTTTTGTGATTGGCGAAAACATATGGCAACAATCTAATGAACTCAAAATCAGGTGCATATCATACTTGAGGTCTAAAATCTAACAAGGATCCGATGCTACAGAAGGATAGTGCGGCCATGCATGATGGTCGAGAAACTTATTTTATGGCAACCCACTAAATTTTAATCTCAAGGGGTGAAGACCTATCTAATACCTTGCCCTCAGAGTTGAATGATAGTGCATAACAATAAGAACATCGAGGCTAAGAGAGTACATTGAGATAGGCATATTTAGCCACAGTTTAATTGCACAGAAGTTAAGAGTGGTACATTAGGGCCTAAAATTCTAATCGAGTATACAGTCGTACTTCATAGCCTATACCAGCATCTTATAACCCAAGCCAAAACAAGAACTTGGGATTAGGGAAAGGATATCATTCAAGCATTTTGATAGGGAAGGGTTTAGTCTATTAGACATGCATGCAAGTTTTTAGAGATACAGACTGATCCCATATCAGTTGTTGGAGGATCGTGGAAAAAGATTTTCATGAATAAAGATTTGGCTGAGAAAGCCATGAAACCTAATGAAATGAAATCAAACCTCAGAGAAGAGAATAAAATATGTAGATGCTTCACAAAACAACCTAAAGATACAAAGATAATGCACCTACCTGGCGGAGAGCACACGGGTCTAGCCTCTGTCAAAGTAAAAGCATGAATCACATTTGGTCCTCTCCAGGTCTACCTCCAACCATCTTACTCTTCCTTTCTTCTCACTGGATATACTCTCCTTTCGTAGATTCCGGTTCCTCTAAATACACAAGATATGGTTCTCAAGTGTGTATTGAATGGGTTGAGAAACCAAGCAAGAAATGAATGATGCACCACAGACTCAACCAACTTCCCCACTCTCAGTGAACTGAAATTCCTCCTCCTTCCTCCAGAATAATTCTTCTTTATAATTTGTTTCATGGTGTCTTTTCCACTCCCATCGGGGAACCGTTCGACTACCATCACTTATTATAATTTCTTTGATGGTGTCTTTTACACTCCCATCAGCAGACCGTTGCACTTCCAACAGTTACAATTGTATGCCAGCCACTAGGTACCCCTATTCATTATTTTATAATTGACTCTTTAATATATGAACCAAATAGATCAACTATTAAATATTTAATAAATATTTAATAATTTAATCTTTCTTTTAGTTACAATAAAATATATTTATTTTAATAAATATTTTCACCTTAATTTATTTAAACTTAAGTATAATTTTAATATTTAATCCTCTCTAATATTTTCTCACTTTTAAATTTATTAATTGAATTCAATCATTAAATGATAATTATCTTTCCTCATCTAATCCGATTACTTTAAATAACTAACTCTCAAAGATAATTCAATTAATGTTTATTATTGAATCTAATTCTTTATTTAATTCCAAATAAAACAAGTAACCTTAAATTAAATTAACTTTATTAATCAAATCCAAGCGTATTATTAGTGTTATCTCATAATCTTAAAATTAAATTAAACAATAAAATCACCACATCATCATGACATTACCAACAACAACTTACTTGACATCAATGACAACCGCAACGGAGGGCACTACATAATGAACTATTTGATATAGGGTGCATACAAGGGAAACACTATTTCTATCATACTCCATCAAAAATTACCATGAAGTGTTTGATATAATGCCTCAAATAAATTTGTTAATGAACTATTTGATATAATGCCTCAAATAAAAATGTATGCAAAATGTGGAAGCATAGATAGGGCATGTTAATTTTTTGACAGAGTAGAACTGTATCATAGAAATAGTGTATGTTGAAAAGGCTTTAGAAACTTTCAAACAAATGTAGTTTCAATTCAACAAATTTGAAAATTTTTGCATTTAGGGTTTCGAAATTTAACAAACAAATGCATTTTGAACTCTATGAAATTCGAATTTGAAAAACCTGGTACTCGATATGCAATTTGGGTTGATGAACTTTGGAGAGATGAAATTGAGTTTGCATTCTTCAGAGAGATGAAGTCGAGTTTGTTCGCCATTTGCAGATCACATTCATCGTTCGCCGCACACACAAGCATAGGGAAAGCAGTAAAAAGATAAAATGATAGTGACAAATTCATGTTTCTTTTTTATGACTTATTTGAGGGGGTTCGGTCGAACCCATGTTCGACCGAACCCGTTAAAATATTTTTTTTTGTTTATGGTTTGGGGGTTCAGTCGAACATATAATATGGTTCGATCGAACCATTGAGTTCAACCAAACCCGTTGAGCTTGGGGAAAGGAAAAAAAATGAAATTTCCTTCCTCATAAAATTTGTAAACCACTATTGTGGTTTAAGCCTGAACAACTGTCGCATTGAATATGTTGCCATAGAGAATTAAATACAATTACAATGAATCAATCCTTATGAAAAGGATGAAAACTAACCCTAGATTAGGGTTAGATTAGAACATGACAAATGTCCTCATAGGAATGAATGAGATGACATGTTCTAATATTATAGGCTCTAATTATGCAAAAAGTGACTAATTAATTAAAGAAAATAATGAAATAAAAGCACTCTTAAGTTTAGCTTAAGTGTAATAAAGCTTAAAGTGACCCAATTAATTAATGATTAATTAATTAATTAGGTGATGACTTTATTAACAAAATTAAAATAATTTTACACCAAAAAATTATCCTATGAGCAAGTAAAACAAAAAAGAATGAAATATGGCTTATGTGCCATATTCATCGACCCATGAACCAATGCACCCTAACATAGTGATTGTAGAAGGTTCCCTATCTATTGTTGCCACCACTAAGTGATGAGGAATAATTTTTGGGATAGGTAGTGAATTGTTTTTTACCATCCTCCATGCAATAACAAGGTACCACAATAATTTTTGAGGAAACTCTATTGTGAGTTTGTCCTCAATCAACTCCCTAATTGTTTTGATATGTGAGAGTTCCAAGGTAGAGGTGGGGGCTCCACATAAGGTAAATTTTGGGGAAAACATATCCAAAACTAGGCACTAATACCTCTAGCTAGATCAAATTTTGAGTGTATCACTATCCCTTCCAAGCATCCAATCATAGTCAAGACCACAAATGGAGTTAGTGAAATTTTCCCACAGTTGTGTTCTAGCTGATTTGGAGTTTGAAGCATACACATTAATCAAATTACAATTCTCTTCAATATTCAAATTAGATAAAGAAACTATTAAGATGTTCTTTCATTGACTTACCATTCTTCGAGAAAGACAAATATGATTCCATAAAGTTGTAATTCCTCGAGAAGCACCTTCTATAGGATTGATGTAGAAGACACAATTTACTAGCTATGTAGGAAAATTTGGATTTAATCATCTTAACTTAAAATATAAGGATTATATCAACCTTATTATAATCTAGAATAAAACTTTTAATAATATTTTGTTTATAAGGACTATTAAATCCTCTAGTATTCCATGAAATAATTCACATTATGATAACTAACAATCTTGTAAACAAGTCTAGCTAAAATTGTCAATTGACCAAGAAATGGGGAGGCCTCCCTATTCACCTCCAAGATCATTATTTCTTGTATTTCCTAGGCCCTAAAATATTTTCCAAGGTATTTTTCTTCCTATAACCACTTCTCTGGCTATTTCCATAAAGTGAGTTTCTCTTTGAGTTGGCATTCCTTGTTTAAATTCCCCTCCCACGTCTAGATTCTTCTTCTTTTTCTCTTTCCCACTAACAAGCATCCATTGCACCTTATTAAGAGAACCCATCAACACTAAATTTAGGGAAGGTTGAGATCCCAATCCAATACCTTGTAAAATAGACCGTGTATCCTCTTAACCCAAACTCTACTTATTTTCTTCTTGAATTTTCCTTATTTTCTTGACTTCCATTTATTTTTGGGGAGTTAAAGAGGATTCATTTTTAAATCCAAAGTTAACCTTTGTTGTAGTCTCCTTAGTGACTTCTAATATTTTCTCATTTTTTTCCTAAACCTCCATTTGTTGCTCTCCCTCTTCTAAAATAGGTTCCAAATTAGGAATTGTATAAAAATCCATTTTTATTTGAGAAGTTTCCTATTGATCATTTTATTATTTTTCTACAAATACTTGTTGTCTTAGAACCTTCTCATCTAAATAAAAACCCACATTTAAGCTATCCTTGAAAGGAGATAATTGATTCTCCTCTTGAATCTCTCTCACCTTCTCAACTTCATCCCTAACATTTTCATCAATTGAAACATCATCTTTTTTTAGATTCTTAGAAGGAGACACATGTATCCTTCGTGATATCCTTTTTTTCAAAACATTTTTATCCAAAGGTTTTATGAATTTATCTATTAAGTGCTCATATTGACTATAATTTTGGCAAAAAAACCTTGTATTTTCATAAAAAAAATCGGTTGAATCAATTTTCAAAACTTTGAGTTTAAAGTTATCTACATAGGTAGGGCTTTTGCATCTCCACATTAATACACATTATAGAAAATACGAGACAAGATCTGTATAAAGTGACCTTATCAATTGACAAAAATTACACAAAGGAGTTTACAATGCTTTGAAGAATCTTATAGCTCAAATTTAACTCCAAAGGTAATCTTAGAAAAGAAACCCAAGTTTGGACCATCACACAGAGACTAGTTAATGTGTCAAAACTAGGTTTCCATTTACATAGTGACATATTATTTTTATGCCATTTTTCAAATGACTAAGGGCCTTTCATTAAAACCTTTATAAGATCCTTAATGTTAATAAAATAAAACAAAAAAAATCTCATCTACCATTACACTAATAGAAACACCTCCCTTTAATATCCACACTACCTCTAACGATTTATGAACCAGATCTATATTAGGTGTAAAAGCAACTTACCCACTAAAAGAACTATACTCCTTCCATATTTTGAAACAGTCAATCCAACTAGTTAATCCACCCAAAAAGATGGACCCTTTTTATCAAAAAAAGGTTTGTCAATGAGACCATTAGAATTAGTAGTCAACTACAGAATCTCAAGAACATCCCCACTAGTTATCTTGTCTAAAATTGGAACAATGTGTGCCTTAGAAACAACATCCTTACTTGGGGGAACCCGTACGGGCCACCCCACCCTAAAATCCATACTACATAAACCACCAAAAATTTGCAAAACAATTAAACCCTAATAGAGCGTGAAAAATTGTCTTCTTAGGATTGTTGTTAATTTATTTAATTAAGGATTTTGTTTTATTTGGTAGACTGGGGTGTTTTTAATAAGTATTCTATTATCCATTGTTTCATTTATGGTCCTTCAAAGTTTATTTTTCTCATATTTTTATGAGGAGAAGTTTCTTGCTAGATTACTTTTTACAAGCTCAAGTGTCACGTATTCACATGGCGTTTCCACTTTGAACACTTTCACTATAATATTGAGCCTAAGAAACCTATTATCAATTCATACATTAAAACAAGAATATTATGTGTTAGTTATGCAAATTATATCTTGAAATTTGAAACCTTTACTACTAATTTAAAATTTACACTATTGAACATGGCTATCTTCAAAGCTTATTGATTGATAATTTATTCTCACTCATGAAAAGATAAGTGTTTTACAAGCCTTATCATTTACTTTTAGAGTTATGAGTTAGTGTATACAAATATGGGCATGCTCTTTTGGAAAATACTAGATTATCTCATCATATTATTAGCATTTCCTCTCATTCTCATGAGAAGAGGAATGCATCTAATCTTACTCATAATTAGAATCATCATATGATCAAATG
This sequence comes from Sequoia sempervirens, assembly GCA_007258455.2. Lineage (NCBI taxonomy): Eukaryota > Viridiplantae > Streptophyta > Pinopsida > Cupressales > Cupressaceae > Sequoia > Sequoia sempervirens. Next base: position 27,599 of record VDFB02070803.1, on the reverse strand, counting down.
AAACTAAATATATGAGGAGATTTCACTATACTAAGGAAATCCATATGTGATATTGGAACAACTTTTGATATATAAATTTATCACTTTACCTCTTGTTAAATGAATATGTATAAGCTTATATCACATAATTATATAAATATTTATATATTTAACATCATATTTATAATTATCCTAAAAAAAATTAATTACATTGAAACATAAAATTTAAAATTTTATTAATTAAAAATATATAAATGAAAGATAATGAAATAAAATTGTAAAGACAAACTTATAAATAATTAAAAATAATTTGATTCAATTGCACTAATTATTAAATAAACCTTAATATTTTGATGATGTTATTTTTTTATCTCTTCATATACAATTCTAAAACATATGAATATCTATACTGATTTTGTAAAACATGGGGGCTTACTTTTAATTTTGTTTGGTCTCTCATTTGTTTCATCCAAATTTGGAAGGATGGAGAAGATTCTTTGAGTGGTTGTTGGAGTGGATGGTGAATATCTCAACACTAGAGTGAAAAAACACTGCTAAAAATTCAAAGCTAAGTGCCGACAGAACTATTTAATGTACAAGTCATTGTCGGGTGTTTAATGATCAAACTCAAGGCTTTGAGCAATCATTTGATATTGGATCTATGACCTTTATTCTATGTGTATAAGGCAAAATATTATACTTTTGGTTAGTTTTGTACGTTTGTGCACTTCTAACTAAAATTACATGAGCAATCATTTGATAGTGGATCTATGACCTTTATTCTGTGTATAAGGCAAAATATCATACTTTTGGTTAGTTTTATTAAGTATAACATTGTCTTTTTCTATAAAAAGGATCTAACATTTAAATTAGAGAGAAGGTGAAAGGGATTCATAAAAGGCATGAAACATGAGATATGTGTATTTTAATTGATGAGTTGTATATTTGTTTGTGTCTATTGATTATTGTAATTGAAAGTTAATTTTTTATTTTAATTACAAGTCTTGGTAGTAGGGAACATTCACATACTTCAATATTGAATTACTATTTAGTACTATTCTACATATTTTTTGCATAAGAGAATTCAAAGTTGTGAATATGTGAGTGTCTTTTGTTAGTCTATATGGGGTGATAGTATTCAATTGGAGATCATCTCCCAATGGCTACATCATTTCTCCTTACTGCTTGATTTTTATAATGGTTTGAGTATACAGGTTTTGATCCCTATCCTTCTACCATCGTGTGTTTTGACCATTTTTGCTAGCTAATTTATGTTGTATTCAAATATATACTTTTTAAATTTGGTAGGTCCAGTATTGCATATCTCACCAATTTTAGGCATTCTTAAGCTTTGATGCATATGTACTGCCATCATTCATGTTCTCATATTTTTTTGTCCTATGAATAGGGGTGTACTATCTATGGAGATGTTTCATCATGTACACACTTTTCTATCTATATAATTTGTTGATTATTTTCCTTCTCTTTGAGCACACCAAGTTCACTCAATTTTTGTGTTCATCTTGATCATAACTTTCCTATGATTAACTTGATGGTTATTTTTATGAGCATGATGGTGATGGGACCACACATTATTTAGCCACTCATTATTTTGTTGAGACTTATAATCTAATCATTCCTAACATATACTATGTCTTTATATTCATATTATCTTCATCATATATTTTTTGCAAAGTCTATATATATATATATAT
>VDFB02070803.1:0-23335 GCA_007258455.2 Sequoia sempervirens | reverse complement strand
ATCTTGAGTTTTATGATACTTTTGTATGATGTTGAGTCTTGTGGTTCCCTATTTGGATGTTCTTGGTTGCGGCCTCTTTCTTGTTTAGCTCCTAGCACGGGGGGTGGGTCTTCGGACTCACATGGTCGGGTGGAACGTGCTAAGCACCCCATTGGGTCCCCAGTCGAGGATTGAGAGGCATGGATTGGTGCTGTTGCATCGACTCTAGAGTTGTATTTGTCTTGGAGCCAGCTATGATTCTTTTACTTGTATCATGTTATCTTGTGTATGGTTTCCATTTATGTTGGAAACACTTTTGTATCATTGTACATCTTGAACATTGTATTGTAATGTAATGATAATTCTTGTGTGGATATGGGCCATGGTAGTTGTTATTTAATGTGTTAAGTTAATCATGCATATGTTGTGTATATGTACACAGATGGTTTCTTATCAATGTTTAGCATGTATGCGTTATATTGTTAATGTTAATTTTGTTATGGATTATATCTTTGGCTTTTATTCTTTATTATCATTGTGTGGATCTAAGTCTCGTAATGACTCTTCATGTACCCCAAGGGATGTTTGTGTTAGTGAATCCTCGCTTAAATGAAATTCATGTCATGTCTTAATGTGTATTACATGCTATTATGTTATCTTTTAAAAAAAAAAAAAATTGTGTTGTGATTATTGTTTATTTGTCCTTTGGGGTTCGCAAGTATCGCATCTGCTATACAAACTCCATAATTATTTTGATATGCGAGATTTCCAAGGTAGAGGTGGGAGCTCCACATAAGGTAAATTTGGGGGAAAACATAATCAAAACTAGGCACTAATACCCCTATCTAGACCAAAGTTTGAGTATATAACTATCCCTTCCATTTTGAAGGAGAGTGTTGAGGCAGTGACATTGGAATCCATCAGTTTGCTGACTCAAACCCTACACAATACAATAGGCCTCAAGCACAAGGTGAGTAGGGTGAGTCTTATAGGCCTCAATTTCCACATTAATTATGTCAAAACTATGGGTCTCTTTATGTATATGGGTATGAGGATTATGAGGATGCATGTGGCCATGATGTATCTATAGTCGATCAGATAGTCATGACAAATGATATGTTGAATAAAACGTATCACATTGATAGCCAAACCTAAATTTTAACAAGTTCAAATTCAAAATATTAAATTTTATTTTGAAATGTTGGATTAACTAAATTATTAGATTGATTATAATAAAATTTTAAGGTCAAGTGCCAACCCTATGTTTGGTGAACCTCCACCTACCAATTACATGACAATGTCAAGTCCACAAGTATGTAACTCATAAAAAATAATAAATATAGAACATGTGAATAGTTTAAAATTATATAAATGGTAATATTATAACTCATTGGATTTTTAATAGGTTAATTTTGGGCCTTCGACATCAACACCTGCTAGTCAAGGTCATCATCTATCATTCACTAAGGTAAGCTTAACTATTTTTAATTATTAATGGTTTGTAAAATAATATTAGGTATTTATTTTAAAATTAATAGTTTGCATATTCTCTTAATTTTCCTTTATGTGTAGATTATATTTGCTTCACACTACCCTCACTTGTGTCATCTCTCAATTTATTGCTCACTTTGTATTGTATAAACATGCAACATTTTTTTGCATGTACTTTTGATATCTCTTTTGTAACTCTCTAGCTATTCCCTTTCAATACATCCATTCATATCACATCTTCACTATGTTTTACTACTCTCACTAGTAGCATCTCTAAAACTAGTCTAGCTTCACATGTAGCTTCATTCCTATATCTATCCTTTATTAAACCTACTTGTAATATCTTCAATGTAGCATCTCAATATGCTCTTTTGTTGCATTCAATTTTTCCACCATAGTTACAACTATTTATTTCTCCTTGGGAATTATCTCATACCTTTAGTAACTTTTTCTCTTCAAGTGGACAAGTTCCTTAGTTTGGACTATAACCTAAAGTATCTTCCCTATTACCATCTCTTCCACATAATCCTCCATAGATGCACTAATCCACTTTTTCTTGTGGAGCATCTATTCGACCTTGAGTGAACACACCTACTCCTCCATAACTTATTCTTATCTCACCATGCCTTGTGTTCTCTTTCTCAATCATATTTATTTCTATTTAACTCATAGCTTCCTCGTTAATTAGCTCTCTGTAAAATATCCACACACTAAACATTGACGACTCCTCTATATTCTTTGTATTTTATCTTACACTCTTCTTGTTGTCTATCACTCCAACTTGATGGCCTTCTCTATCATTACTTATATATTGCATTTTCCTATGCTCCTCTTGAAGGTCACACAATAAATAGAGAGGGGGTGGGTGAATTAGTATATTCCAATTTTAACTTGATTAAACATTAATTTCCATTAATAACTTCTCCAAAAATGAATCCCAAAACATCAAAGCATCAATCATTGATTTCCTTAATGATGAAGAAATAACACAAATACACACATCCAGACAAGGAACAATATTTTTTCAAAGAAACCCAAAATGGGAAAATCCATGATGAGAAAATTTTCTTAGAGATACTATCCAAATCTAGCCTTAGAAAACAATATAAAAAATTACAATGATTTTGTAAGTACCAACCCACAGGGATTGCAATCTTAAAGGGAGACACCAATCCCCTTCATTTTTTATTTGTAAGTACCAACCTATAGGAGATACCAATCCCCTATGATTGAGCTACAACATAGTCACTAAGCAATAACTCACATTACAAAAGGAAGTATAGATCTACTTTCTCTCAACTTGCTATGCATAAACAAGTGAACAAATTCTCTAATGATGTCTCAATTTTTCTCAACATCCCTAACTTCTCTATTATGCCTTCCACATCATCTTACATATGCATTTTTCTCATAGAAACACCACACACTTGATTCAAAAGTCTTACAAGATTTCATAAAATGATTTACAATATATCCATTCCAACATGTTAACAATATTTAAATGTTGACCAAAGATATACTTGTTGAGATTTCATGCCACCCATATAGTGCATCATTGAAAACCAATCTAAGAGATCCTATATGGGTCATATTGCATGAATTGTCCTTGAGGGTTCTGAAAACTAGCTAAGTCCCAAGGTTTTAGGTTGTCAAGTTTTCACTTACCTTCATACTGGGATGCTTTTTCCATCGCTCCCGATCTTCCATCTCCTTCGCCTCTTTTTCCATCTTTTTGCTAAGTGTTTTAGGTGTTGTCCATCGGCCATACTCTTTAACTCCTTTTTCTTATGTCATAGGCCTCAAGCCTCTCCTCTGATCCTTGAAGCCCGATTAGGAATTTTCAACTATTCCTAAGTCTCAATCTTTCAAGTGTTGGGCATCAAACATTACCTCTATCCCCTTCCTTATTTCCTTATTTTCTTATTAATGCATAAGCTTCTACCCTATCCCTGATCCTCAAAATCTCTCTTTGTCTTCCACTGATCAGGCCTTCAGTCATTCGCTTAGACCACTTCTTCCATATACCTGATATTTGATAAAGCCTTCAAAGATTCTCTAAGTCTATATATATATATCCCAAAACCCTTCATAAATCCTAAATATTCATGCGCTTGTTACACTTTTGTTTTAAAGCTTCATTGACTTCCTATAGCCATTTTTTGGTCTCCCAAGTTGCAAAATATGTCATTGATCTTCATTAAGTTTTTGTCCCCATTAGCCTAGTCACCTATCAATCTGTTATCCCTAATTCCTAGTTTAAATATTTTATGCTAGTTCATAAGTTATGCATGCCTCTATTGAATTTATGTTCTCAATTCGTAGGTGTGTCCCCTCTTTAGGGAAACTTTATGTGCATGTGCAAAATTCCCTTACTTAAGTTCCAAGGACTTGCCCCATCTAAGACACATGGAATCTTTTCATTGCATTGCATTTAGTCTTCACATTGCATTCTTGCTTTCTTAGTGCATAGCTAAATTGCACTATGTGATGGCTTGTGAATTCCCAAGCTTGGAGAACACATGTCAACATAATGTTTCAAAGAACCAAATTCAATGCATCACAATTTCATTAGGATGACACATAGCTAAAATGCACTAAGCAACAATAAAGGTGTGGATAGGTGGTAGTCTCATATTGCATCATGTTTCCCTTTTGTAGTGTATTTTATGATGAGGAGCACATAGCATGATTGTGTTGAGAATATTCCTTCACAATATTGGACATGTGCCAAGAAAATATTGTATCGCAAAAGGATAGTGTATTGTAATTTCTAATCCTCATTGCAAAGTGAAACTATCCTGAGAGAGGGAATGTGGAGATTATGACACGTAGTGGCATATTATTTTAGCACATTTTTTCTTTGCATCATAGATTTCAATTGAGAGTGTATACGGTAATTGGGATGGGTTATATAAGGTAATGCATGGAATATAAAGGAGGAATATTCTGGGACAAGTTCCAAAGCTTGGTATCATCACAAAATTCCTTTGTAGCACATTTTCATGTCCTGAGAATATAGCTTAAATGCACTAAGCTAGGTAGTGGATGGTGATGAGTGTCTAAATCTCATTACAACACATTTTTCCTTCAAAACACAAATTAATTTCTTGAATGCAAAGCATAAATGCACTAGGTGATGTAGATCAAGGAGATAGAGATCTACATGGTGCTTTGTGATTGGAGTGTGCATGCTCCTTCATGACGTGTTCTCTCTTGGGGCCAATTTAAAAGGTTTGTGTTGGTCTGGGGAAATGTGTGCGTCGTTGATCTTGTGACTTATGCATATCAATGGTCTTGTTTTAAACTTTTTAAAGTAACCCAAGGCATTGATCTTAGCCCACCATCTTTGATCGAACGGTCTAAATTCAAATTGCTCAACGGTTGAACATGTCATTTCGTAGGAGTGCTTGTATTAATGGTTGAGTGACGATTTCAGCTACTAGGATCTGATTTTCTCATTTTAGAGCTTATTCTTTGTAGCTTTCCATGCTATATTCAATGTGAAAGTGACACCCATGCTTCTTTATGTGCTACAAGGACATTCCTTTTGTTGCAGACAAAATTTCATGGTGGATTTTTTGGGAGTTCTCTTCTCCACACTTGCTACTATCAGAGCATTCAATTCAGAGGAATGACATGCACCTTAGGATTTTCCAAGCTTATCCTCTATGTGGATTTCAATGGACTAATCACCTCAATTTTGTGCTGATCAAATTTCTATTGATTGTTAACCCTAGTAGGGTTAGGTTTTGGTTTGTAATCATCCAATTTATTCTTGATCTGTAAAAGAAACACTTTTACTCATTCTAAGGGTTCTTCCTTTGGCTCCTCTAGGGTTTTTCTTTGGAAGACTTATGCATTTTTCCATTTTGCAACTATAATGATTGCTTTTAAGCCTATGTTAATGAAATTCAAGCATTTATCACTATTATCTCTAGTATGTTTGAGTAAATTATACTTACCTTTATATTATAGTGAGTTTTTTGGTTGTTTCATTGATGTATTATGTTGTTTTCCTATCTTAAAGTGTACCACCTCCCATTTCCCTTTCATGCATTCCTTCTAACCCTTTTTCCCTATGAGTTGTCAGAGTAGGATAGTGGTAGAATTTCATGTGTTAGGTTGGACCAACACATTGCATTTGAATCAAAAGAGGAAGTCAAAATTCTTCAAAGACTTGAGCTCAATTTGCAAAGGTCGCACACCTTGAGGTCATTTTAATGGTGTCATTAGAATGTTGAACTCCATGTTCAATAGGGTACAGTTTTATGTGAATAGTTTGTGGCACACCCGGTAGGACTAATTTCATTACACTGAATAATTTGGTGCATTATCCAATGCATCTTTCCTTTTGAGGCATTTTTGCATAATACCATGGTGACTCTATTCAAATCTACTAGTTCAAACAGTCTAATAGGTTTAATGAGCCTAAACTTATTCTACTAAGAAGATTGGTGTGCTTCTTAGTAGTTTCAATCATTGGACAATCATACAATCACCTGACGACTCTGCAACATCATTTGGGTGAATCTATTGGTATCTACCCCAAAAATCTTTGGTTGAGTAGTCCTCTACTCTTATTTTAAATCCTCAAAAGGTTTCCTACTTTTTCCTACGCTTAAATATGTTAAGTTATAATTGAAACCATATGCACACTCCCCCATTCCATGAAAATGCCAACTCTTCTCCTCCCCATTAGCAATATCAGGCTAGAAATGTCTTCCCATTCATTTCATAGAACATTGTTGTAGTGGGTTGTCAACCCTCTTCAAATGCTTACCAACCACCCCCTTCTCAAGCTTCATGGATGGCTACACAATCCTAGTAGCATCCATAGGAGGCTCACTATGTTTCAAATCAGCCTTGTTACCCTCCCTTTTACCCCCAAAATTTTGGCAATATAAGTACAATAAGTGAACTCACATGCATGTTGAGGGATCTCAATAGGAAATTGACTGAGGTTAGAGACCAATAGGAGTTGAACTTATCGTAGGAGTGGGCTAATCAATCTTATCAAGGATAACATGATTATTTTCCATAGTAGGATGAACTCATCCATCAAACTAACTATCCACAACAAAAGATAGAAGCTTAGTGGAGGTGTGAACAATAGTTGGAGGCCCAAAGAAGGTAGCAGCAAGAAGAGTGTATAGCAAGAAATGTTATTGCTAGGAAATGGGTATGTGCAGGATCATGATGGGCCAAAAAGTGGCAATAAAATGGGTATGTGGCTAATGACTTTTTTTTTACCCAAAATTGATGAAACGAAAAGGGTTTTTAAAGGAGATTCTCAGCTTTCCACCAATATAAATTATGCTTTACTTTGAATTTAATAAGTAATTATTATTCATTTTCTATTTGAATTATAACTATCTTAATTGTTCGTTAAATTGAAAAAATCTATAGCTTTCAACGTTATTACATTTTGAATCCAAAACATTCACATCATATTCTATGTTTTGCATACTATAAAATTAAAAAAGGAAGAAAATTTAATTTCATGAAGATTTGACCAAGTTAAAGCAGTCAGACATATGAGTTTTTATTTTTTTTTTAAATTTAGCAATAAAAAAATTCATAATTATTATTTACTTGAAAAAAAAAATTACAAAAAAAAATGCATCAGATTGGGACATGATTCCTCTACTTATATCTAAATATTATAAAAATATTATCATTTTATTGTGGTTAGGGTGGTCAGATAGACACCTACTTCTTATTTTTTCCCTAAAATTTAAGTACTCTTGCATTGAAATTTCAAATTTTCACCAAATTAATTTAAAAAAAAAAAAAACCTAGTAGTTTAGAAACTACATTCAATTTTCTACATATTCTATTCTTACATATTTTTGAATTAATATAGATAACTTATTCAAATTCTTACATCAAGTTGCCTAACTCTAATTTTTTTGAATTTTTTGCCACTTAAGGGCCTACTTTTTCCATGATGATCCTGCACATACCCAAAGAGCAACTTGCTCTCACTCTTGCTCTAGCACAAAGTCTTGAGACTCAAGAAACCCCTTGTGTTCCTATTTTTAGGAAAATGTGTCCATCTTTCCTAGAGCAACCTACTAAGGATAAGGTATACATAAACACAAATAAGTTTTAGAAGCCCTAACAAGCCTTTTGAAACTTCCATTAGACCTCCATCAATCCCAGAGTAACCTGCTAAGGAGGAGGTATGTAAACACAAATTTTTAAGTTTTAGAATCCATAACAAGCCTCTTGAAACTTCTGTTACTCCTCCACCAACCCTAAAATAACATGTTGTGTAGGAGGTATGTAAGCATAAGTTTGTGAGTTTCAGGAATCCTAACCAATCCCTTGAAACTCCTTTTGAACCTCCTGAGCCATCAAGAAGATTTCCTATGGTGGAGATACTATGTTTTGAAATCCTTCATTCCTCACAAGAACCTATTACTATGAAGGCTCAACCTATTATTCTTGTTGAGAAGCCCTCTCTAGAACCCTAACAAGATTTTCAATGTCTTTTTGATCATTTCACTCCCCCTACTTTTATTTCACTCTACAAAGGTGGACCTATCATTTTGTATCCTAATTTGTTAGAAGAAAAAAAGAGGAAGATGCTCCAAGCCAAAGGTGAAGAGGTTGATTCTAAGGAGCCTTCATGTGTTCCAAAGCATGAGTTTCTTGGCCTACTACAAGAAAAAAATGAAGATGACTAGTTGCAGCAACAAGACATTAAATAGGTAAAGAAAATTGATGGAATAGAGGAATCAATCCTCTCTTTTGATGACCTCTCTGGTTTTATTGAAAATGGTGAGAGATCACCTATTTCTACTGTGGATTTGAAAAATCCCTCAAGCTCCCTTTAGGTTGATATACTATTTTTCTTGGCTTCTGCTTGCACCCCATACATTTGAATATTCTCACACCCCCTTTTGAAGAACTTCACCCGTTGCTGCCACATGTCTGTTGTACGCTCCTCGCAAGGATTTCCTCCTTCGATCCTCTTCCAAGCCCCAACATGCTTCCACATGTCAGCATTGCAGGTATTTGAATCCTACCTCCCTTCGCTTCTCAAACGAGCCCCGCCATATTGCCACGTTTCCTAACTAACATCATGGGTGAGTGACATATGTCTGCACAAGGTTTTGTTGTTATTTTGAGACCACCACCATCATTTGCAGAGGATACATCTAGCTTGAGGGTGACTGTGTTTTATGGCTCGACTCTTTTTCTATTGCAACAACATTAGGAAATCATTGCTCTGGGCATCATTACTTGTGATGAAGGAATCTTTTTTGTTACTGGATTTCAAGCAGTGGGACTATTTTCTATATATACTACTTCTTCCTTCCAAAAATGAGTTCGAAATATATAGAAAAAATTAGGAAAAGACACTAGGCCTTTTTGTACTATTTTTAGATTATTGTATAAGACTCATAGACTGTACCATTATTCAACCTTTCTATTTTCTTAGCTATTTGACAAAACATTATATTGTGCCATTACTAAAATGAGTAGTTTATTTACAAAACTTCTATGATTTCAATATAAATTTGTTGATTTAGACCATGTCTTTGACTCTTCTTTTCAGTAAATCTATATGGGAATTATTTTATGTTATTGGATAAATTATTTAGGTTTTCATCTTTGATTTATATTATTTTGGGACATGTAGATTGTTGAACGAGCCCTTAAATCCCATCCAAAAAATAGATTTACCATGCCTACACCTACTTCTTGGTGCATTTCCTTAATTATATATTTATTTTTTATATATACTTCCATTTCCCATTCTAAAACCCCAAATACAGAAGAAGTCGACTTCTTTAAAAACCTAGAGGTCACTCAGTTTAGCACAATTAATCCCCCCATTAACTGAGTTTCCCATAAGACTATTACCTTGTCAATTTTGGCATCAACAATTTCTTTTTTTGGCACACCTGATGGGACCACTTAAAATTTACCTAAACCTAAAGTGGGTGTATGAACCATCGGCCTATTACTAGATCCCAAATACCTAATAACCTTAGCTTGCTAGTACCACCACTAGTAATAGTACGAACTAGAACCCATCCAGTGAATGTTCCAATCTCTCCACCAGCCATGTTGCCAATTGCAAACAAAAATTATGTGGCATGGGATGCCGGAAGCCCCCTTATAGCACCAGTAGCACCCATCATTTGGACCCTAATCCTAGCCTCTACTTTAAAAGTTGTACCAAAATTCACTAGGCATGGCTCGAAAACACCATCCAAACACCTACAAGATGTGGCAGATGTGTGTTTGGTGCATGGAGTCACTGACCAAATTATAGCACTAAGGTTGCTTGCAACCTCTTTCAAGGGTAAGGCATTAAATTGATACCACACTTTGTAAGCTAACACTATCGATACCTGGGATCAACTCAGAGATCCTTTCTATGAAAGATTTTTGAATGATGGAGATCAGTCTTCGCTAAATCATCAACTAGCGACCATAAAGTGGGCCCCATATGAAGCCATGACTGAATTCAATGCTCAGTTCCATACAAGTTGAAAGAGGATCTAGGCTACTATCTACCTACCAGCTGAGTTAGAATTCATGTTTTACTTGAAATCCATCAATGCCGACATCTCGATGATGATCTAGTCTCTTGGCGGGACCACTCTACCAGATTCATACAACATCGTTGTTAAAGCAAAGAATAACCTAATCAACACTAGAAAGCTACTTACTTGGACCACTATGCCTATATTTCCAAAGATAGTAGTTTTTTCCCAGGAAATAACATCTACCAATGCGCTCGCTCCTCCCCAATCCATGTACACATATCTGAGCACACCACAGAATGTTGCTTCCACATCTAACTCCTCAAAAGATGAGATGAGTGATGACAATGATTTGTTGTAGAATATCTCAAATGAAATAACTACCATCAAGCGGAACTAGTATGCACCTTTGAAGCCAACCTACCAAAATTATCGAAGAAAAAGATCTTCCTACCAACAAAATCAATTCCAAGGAGGCTCACACACAAATTTGTAGGCTCAAATAACTAATCAAATAGTGCTAGTACCTACTCTATTGCAGAGTGCTCACCCAAGCTCGAGTAGAGAGATGACAGTAGAGAAAAAAATTTAGTCGATGACATCAACCCCTGGTGCTTCCCCTACAGCAATGCACATATGCCCCGAAACTGCCCACGCGACAACCTACAACAAAAGGTGATAGAACAACATAGTTAGGGCATGACATCAGATTCTAGGGGTTATTTATATGCCTCCCCCCAAATGGAAAATGTGGTACTCACCACTCAAATGCAAGGGATGTCCCTAGAGCAAGAAACATATATAACTCTCTACCACGCGCTCTTCTCATGGATGGAAGAAGAAGAGGCGGTGTTTGCAAATGATGCATCCACATTGAAAGCCCCACAGGTGCATTCTATTACAACACTCACTCAAAGATGAGATTCATGGGTGAACCAATCATTGCAAAATCTAAAAATTCCTCTGACCAGACTCCTAGTACCTCCATAATTGCACAACAATTTTAGTCATGAAGGGAAATTGTTCTAACCAGGGCTAAGGAACAAAAGCCTTCAAATATGTTGCCATTCAATGTGTTGGAACAATTGAAAAAATCCTCTACTAATGTGTCCCTTTGAGATATCTTAGCTATTCCAGAGCATAAATCATTGCTACAGAAGGCCCTACTTGAAGATGCAATCATTGAACCAACAAAACAATCACTCAAGGGAGAGGTCATTGATCCATCACCTCTTAAGTTCTCACAAATAGTACAAAAGATCCTCTCACGAGAAGTTAAAGAGATAAGTCCAAGAAACCAATCCCTTTTTCCTAACTCTTGTTGTGGGTAAAAATAATTTTAATTCCATGATTGACTCTGGTGCTAGCACAACAATCATGCCCAAGCAGATAGCTGAAGCCTTAGGACTTGGCTATGAACCTTTAAAAAGGGGGGTTATGCAGCTTGATGGGAACAAGGTCAAAACTATAGGTGTCATTAAGAACCTCACCTTGACTCTATTCTCCTACCCTAGTATCACTGTTCCACAAGATACCGTGATCATCGACGTTCCCCCCATGTTTTATTTCTGCTATCAAGATTCAACAAAATAAGAATGTCTTTCTTGGGCGGGTCACACTTGATCCTCAGGACCAAGCATGGAACTAAAATGAAAATAATATATGAACCTCTACATTTCAGAACATGTGGCTGATGAAGCCATGATCAACTTTGAAGTCGCTCATACCTCTTTCACCAAATAGAAAATGTATTGTACCGAGCTACTAGAGGATGAAAAAGTGATCAGAGACTAGACCAATCAAGAAGAGGTCCTCTTGAGTGAATTTATAGACACTGATCCTTTTAGCAACTATCATGCCACCAGGTTAGGCACCTATGTCATCTATGATGAAGAATAGTTGATCCCAAGGGTCATAAAGGAATTTGAGATTTTCCAAGCCTTAGAGCTATGGACGTTGCACTTTGATAGAGAATTATGCAAAGTTGGCACAGGAGCTGGGATATGTTTGACATCCCCATCCAATGAAAAGACACTCTGATCCTTTTGCTTCCAGTTCACTTGTCCAAACAATGAAGCTAAATATGAAGGCCTAGTGCAAGGTCTAAGCCTTGCAGAGCAGATGGGAATCAAGCAAATAATGGTGTTCAGAGACTCTGAACTAGTGGTCAATCAATTCTGAGGGATCCTCGCCACCAAGAATGTTTGCATGAGATCCTATAGACATAGAGGTTGGGACCTAATCGAGGGCTTTGAAGCCTTCAAAATCCAAATAGTTCCTAGAGAGAAAAATACAGATGTGGATCGCATGGAATCAATCAGATCTCAATTTGATCTAGCTTCTGACCTAATTCATAACATACACTCTGTACAAATGATTGTCTAACCAGAAATCCCAGATAATTATCAGAGCTGGCAAGTGTTTGAATGTGATGAACACATCGCCTCATCCATCCAACAGTTAGGAGAGTTTGCTCAGCAACTCTAACCAAAAATTTATGAGGCCTATTAAGGGAAAATTATTCAGTTAAGGTCCAACAAGCTTTTAAAAGGATTGGTCACTCTCGAAAACCTATTTGATTATGATGATGCAAGAAATGACAAGAGGAATTTTGTAGTCGACAAAAGCGACTATGTAGATCTCTAGGTCATAGATGGATGGAAGATCAAGGTCGGAAAAGATGTCCCACATCATGATAAAGAGAGATTCATCTATTTTTGTGAGAAATATGAAGGAGTAGTGGCCTACTCATATGATGACCTCAAAGGATATGATCCCAAAATCATCCAGCATACTATAAAGCTAATGGAAGGAGCAAAACCTGTCTACCAGAAGAAAAGGCCTGTAAATCCAAAGATTGAAGCCTTGATGGGGCAAGAACTTGCAAAGCTAATTCGGTCTTAGATTGTCTTCTCAATCAAGCATAGTACATGGGTATCCAACCTGGTTCCAGTCTGAAAGAAAAATGGAGACATTTTCCTATGTGTTGACTTCTGGGACTTGAATAGAGCATCCCTGAAGGACCATTACCCTTTTCCTTCCATGGATTCTATCTTGCAAACAGTGACAGGATTAGAGATGTTTTCTCTACTAGATAGTTTCTCCAGTTATAACTAGATCTAGGTCAAAGAAGAGGATCGACATAAAATAATGTTCACTACCAAGTGGGGAATGTTTGCATATGCAAAAATTCCTTCTAGCCTCTTAAATGCAGGAGCCACCTTCCAGTAGGAAATGTATATTTCTTTCAAGGAATTGATCAATAAAATCATCTTGATCTACCTAGATGATCTTACAATATTCTCTAAGCATAAGGATGATCATTTTGATCATCTTGAAATGGTTTTTAAAAAATGTCAAGAGTTTAGGATATCCCTGAACCCGAAAATAATGCATTTTTGAAGTGTCATAAGGAAAACTATTGGGACATGTAGTGTCCAAAGATGGAATTGAAATCAATCCAGAGTGGGTAAGGGAAATCAAAGAGCTTCCCCTTCCAGTCAACAAGAAGGGAGTTCAGTCCTTTCTGGGAAAGGTAAATTTTGTGAACAATTTTTTTTTTTGATTTTGCAGGAATAATTAGACCTATCACCCTAATGGTCAAAAAGGATCAATTGTTCAAATGGAAAAAGGAAGCTAGAGAATCCTTTGATAAGGTTAAGGATGCTATTTATTCATCTCCTGTGCTGGTAAATCCAAACCTATCAAAGGACTTTATAATGTATGTATTCAGTAGAAAATCTAGCATTGCTACTATGCTAAATCAAAAGGATGATGAAGGAAAGGGAGAAAATATGATAGAATTTCACTCCTAGACCTTAAAATATTATGAGAAAAACTACAACTTCATCAAAAGACAAGCATTCGCCATTGTTAAGGGACTCGAGAAGTTTTCATACCTCATATCTTGCAACAAGGTGATTGTATATGCCATGCATTCTAGTGTGCATGAGTACATCATGGAAGGATAAATCACCGAAAAGAGGGCCAGTTGGATCACTAAGATCCTCGAATATGATATTGAGGTCAATCCCACAAAGACCATATGAGGAAGAGGACTATGCAAGTATTTGGAACATGATGAAAAATGGTAGCTAAAGAAGAGCAACCCAAACTTGTTTTAAAAAATGAACCTAATTTTGAAGGTTGCTGACTAGCAGATAGAGTAAGATTCATGTATACCAGGAAATATCCATTGGGCCTTCCTCCTTAGAAGAGAAGATTCTATAGATTGTAGAACAGCGAATATGCTCTTATTGAAGGGGTCCTCTTCAAAAGGAACTTCAATGGCATTCTACTATGGTGTGTCACCACATAACAGGTGAAGAAAATTCTTGGCACTTTCCACAGTAGTTGCATGAGCGAAAATTTCTCTACAAATACCACCACTATCAAAATCATGTGAATTAGATACTTCTAGCCTATGCTATTTAATGACTCATACTCTTTGGTGAAAGCCTACAAAAAATTCCAATTCTTCGTAGGAAGGAGGAAAAAATTTGCAATGCCTATCAATTCCATAGTGGTTGATGAACCCTTCACACAATGGGGCCTTGATTTTATCAAGATGATTAATCTCACCTCTAGTGTTAGACACAAATGGATCCTCACAGCTAAAAAATATTTTACTAGATGGACCGAGGTCATGCCCCTGAAGAATGTGATAGAGGCAGAGATTGTGAAATTCCTTGAGGAATTGGTAATGAGATTTGGCTCGACAGAGACCATCATCTTTGACAACACTAAGGGTTTCCTAGGTTCTAAGGTATGTCAATTCACACTCGTGCATGGCATATTCTTAAAAATGTCATCGAACTACTACTTGCAGGGGAATGGCCTAGTCGAGTCGACTAATAAAAATTTGGCCTGACTCATTAAAATAATCGAGTCAAAACATCAGAAGGAGAGGCATAGGAACCTCTGAGCAATGCTCTGGGTAGATTGCATAACCCCTAAACAAGTTCTCAAGACTTCATCGTATGAATTAGTGTACGGGAAGGAAGCGCTATTGCCCATCTCCATGGAGATTCCTACACTACAGTTGCTCAAATATCTCGAGGTGGAATGAAATGGAGCCATGGAGGTCCAGTTGGCTGAGTTACTAGAAGTACAAGAAAAAAGATAAAAGTCCCTAACAGCCATGTCTAACCACTAACAGGTGGTCAAAAGATTGTTCGACAAGAAAACCTCATACCAAGGCCTCAGATGTAGCGACTTAGTGTTGAAGTTTAATGAGAGGGATGGGAAGCCTGGCCAACATGGAAAATTCGATAGTCTATGGGAAGACCCTTTTAGAATAATTCAATGCAAGCAACACAGCACATTCAAATTAGAAAATATGGAGAGAGAGGCATTGGAGATTCTGATTAATGGAATCCACCTCAAATTGTTCAATTAAGCTTTATTAATTGTTCTACCTGTGTAAAAAAGTAATTATTGTAAATTTTCCTTTGTGTTCTTTTGTTTGATTAGTCTTTCCAAGCAACCCATGAAGCAAAGAAATGAACCCATATGTAGAAAATTAAAAATGAACCCATGTGCAAAATTGAAAAGGTACTCAAAGAAATGGAGAAAAAGGGAACCCATATTGTAGAACTACAAGTAAAAGAGACAAGAAATTTGATAAAAGTTGTATATTCATTAAATGCACAATTATATACTTCAATAATGCACTTCCAAAATGGCTCTGAGGCCATACTTTTAAATTATACCTATATATTATGCAATTTTTTCATATATATATACGTTGAAAGCCTTTTTAAGTTGTATATACAAAAAATAGATTGATTCTTAAAACATATGAAAAGTGTTGGGTCTTAAACAACAATAGTAGGAGCATCATCAGCAAAAGCATCTGGAACAACTTCGTTTACAGGATCAACAGGAGTAGCAAGATCATGAACAACAGCAAGGGCGTCAATAGCAGTAACGACCAGTGGAGGAGGATATACCAAGTCCCTGAAGTCATTATACCACTCCATGCCATGGAACAACACCACATTGTAGTAGCACAACAAGAAGTGGTAGGAATGAGTGACCCTTTGGTGATGCTCTTCATGTGTTAGAATGTAGAATCCACTCAGAAACAGAACCCATGACACCACTGCATCCTCTTT
This sequence comes from Sequoia sempervirens, assembly GCA_007258455.2. Lineage (NCBI taxonomy): Eukaryota > Viridiplantae > Streptophyta > Pinopsida > Cupressales > Cupressaceae > Sequoia > Sequoia sempervirens. Next base: position 7,248 of record VDFB02070803.1, on the reverse strand, counting down.
GATATGTCTGTAGAAATCGCTTGTCGTCGAAATCCCCAAACCATACACCGCATTCACCACAATCTATCCAAGGCCTCCAAGGTACTGCTTCAAGAAGATTTCTAGCATCAAGCGAAGAATCATCTGCTTAGGGACCTATATATCAAGCAACGATGCAACAAAGTGAGAAAATTTTGGTATTGACCCTATATTTATCTTCATACTCTACATAGTCCTGACCTAACACCCACTTCATTACTATAATAGCTAATGATTTTTTTTTTCGTCATTCGCTTCAAGAACCTACTAGAAATTTCACCTAAGAAAGCCATCTATGACTTATTGCTAACCAACCTAATTGGAGTATTCATGATGCTATTTCTACCCAACTACCTAATGTTAATTCTACCTAACTGCCAAATTTCAATTCTTCCCAATTACTAAGTGTGATTTTTCTTTTGTCTTAGGGTCTATTTATAGAAATATCTAAGGTATTTGTGTTCCATAAGCATGATGTTAATCAAGTGATTAACTCAAAAATCCCACCAAGAGCTTTCTCAAATTTCCCACCTAGTTGTGTCTACCATGTATAACTCATTGTGTGTGAAGTTAAGAAGAGGTAATTAATTAGCTAAACCGGTGGCAGTCCTCAGTGGTAGTCTGCATGGCTAGGTGCTAATGCATCATGCTGCAAGCATGTTTCAGTCTCCAAGGAAAAACTCAAATCTTTTCAAGTACTCATTGCATATTTGGCTTAATCACTCTATTTAGGATATTAAGCCAAATATGCAATGAGTACACCATGAAACACCACATTGTAGCAACGCAACAAGAAGTGGCAGGCATGAGTGACCCTTTGGTGATTCTCTTCATGTGTTAGAATGTAGAATCCACTCAGAAACAAAACCCATAGCACCACTGCATCCTCTTCGATATGTTTGCAAAAGTCGCTCACCGTCGGAATCCCTAGACCATACACCACATTCACCACAATCTATCCAAGGCTGCCAAGGTACTACTTCGGGAAGATTTCCAACATCAGGAAAATAATCATCTGCTTAGGGACCTATATATCAAGCAACGATGCAACAAAGTGAGAGAAAATTTTGGTATTGAACCTATAATTATCTTCATACTCTACATAGTCTCGACCTAACACCCACTTCATTACTATAATAGCTACTGAATTTTTTTTTTGTCATTCGCTTCAAGCACCTATTAGAAATTTCACCTAAGAAATCCGTTTGTGACCTATTACTAACCAAATTAATTGGAGTATTCATGATGCTAGTTCTACCCAACTACCTAATGCTAATTCTACCTAACTTCCAAATACGAGTTCTTCCCAATTGCTAAGTGTGATTTTGCTTTTTTCTTGGAGTCTATTTATAGAAATATCTAAGGTATTTGTGTGACATAAGCATGATGTTAATCAAGTGATTAACTCCAAAATCCCACCAAGAGCCTGCTCAAATTTCCCACCCAGTTGTGTTTTCCATGTACGACTCGTTGTGTGCAAAGTTAAGAAGAGGTAATTAAGTAGCTAAACCAGTGGCAATCCTCGGTGGTAGTCTGCATAGCCAGGTGCTAATGTGTCACACTACAAGCATGTTTCAATCTCCAAGGAAAAACTCAAATCTTTTCAAGTACTCATTGCATATTTGGCTTAATCACTCTATTTAGGATATTAATTTCCAAGCATGCGAAAGGTTTATATGCCTTCAATCACTAGCTCAATTTCCTATCAAAATTGCATCACAGGACATGATTACTAAATGTCATTATGAATTCTTGTCTTTTAAAAAGGGCAAGAAATTCATTTCGCACAAGCAAGGAGCTGGCAGTACATGTCGAGTTTAATGCAAAAAGGAAACCATCGTCTACCACTCTAGGCTAGGAAAAAGCTAAATCTTGTATGCGAAGGAATAAGCATTGTGAAAAATTCCTGAGTACGCTATCTTGTGCAAGGAGTTTCAAGTGCAGAATTGTTGAAGAACACTAGTGAATTGTAGCAAGTTTGAGTATCGTAGAAATCCATTGCATAAGGAAAATGGCCCAAAATCCTCATATTGAAGTGCAAGGAGAGGAAATGCAAAGATTTTTTGACACCATGCATGCAACACCCATGGCCAATATTTTTGGTGATACCTCTTACACTTCACCTAGGATACCAAAGAAGCTGAAGTGGATTCACACGTGGGCTATGGAAAAGAAAAAAATTCACAGGGACCAGAGCCAGATAAAGGAAGAATGGGATAACATTCATGATCCCATCCTCAACACCAACCCTAAGAGTCTTAGGGAAGCATCTTGCAAAAGAATGAAGGTGGCCACCGATGAATGCCAATTGGCATACAAGTAATGGTTATGTGGTCTCCCATAGTATATTGTCCCTTTCATGTATTATTGTCGGGAGCTAGTTCATGAGGGTATTCATTGTTTTAACCCAAATACCTATGCCATTGAAGGCCAAGAGTTAAGAGTTGTAATATCCAAGGATGCTATCAGAGACATGTTGTGCATCCAAAAAAGGGACTCTAGAGCAGAGAAGATGGATTCATTCACTCCTAAAAAAGGGGACAAAATATGGAGAAGTAGAGATCATGCTATGGAATTTTATAACCAAGAAACCCAAAGGCTTCAGGAAGATTTCATAAAGTCGCCAAAAATTCTAGTCATGCACATCACTTTTAAATAGGATATGGAGGATTCCTTCTCTGTGATGACTTTCGTTTGCGACATGGATGAGGAGAAATGGGTGCAAGAGTACCAAATGGGTCTAGGTTTTCAGTTGAGGAAACATACCTTATTCTAGTATGACTTTACAAAATTCATTATCCAAGAAATCAAGAACCAAATCAAGGAATACAAAACACAACATAAGTTTAGGTTTCCTTCTCTCCTTGCCCATATGTTTTTACATCAGAACCCTGACTTCTTCAAAAAACATGAGGTTAGTTATTTTTGATGAAAAGGGAATAAGAAGGTCAGTTTCTATATGGACTCCTCTCCTCTCTACAACTTATGACTATTATGCATTCTCAGATTATTTCTTGACTCTGATTCTGCAAGACTTGAGCAAGGATGGAAACCTTTATCAACTTTATATTGACTAGATGGGGTGGATGTAGAGTTTCACTCTGAAATGTAACTAGTTTCTCAGAGAGGATTTCACATTCATTCGGATGTGTGGCTTTACTGAGGAACCATTCTGGCTTCCAGCATGTGTCATAGATTGGGTGTTGGCCCTTGAGATGTTTTGGAATGTGTCAATTATTGACTATACCTTTTGTGGAGGGAAGGCCAAGAAGAAAGGATTTTTCTTTTGCCCACTGAGCTTCAAAATGGTGGTTATGGCAAATAAGTAGACACATAAGTTGGTAGAGGTGAAGCTGGCTCATCTAGGGCTAGTATGGATATGTGACAAATGGCAATATTGTCAAAACCCTCTTCCTTAAAACATTTGAAAAAACCTTATTTTGTGGAGTGAATTTAAGATAATTAATATTTTGTTTTAGATACAATTATTAAGTTAAAACTATAGAAAAATAAATAAACTAATTAATTAATTATATCAATTAATGAAATAATCAAAATATAAATAGTTATAAGAAAATAAAATAAAATAATAAAAATAAATAAATAAATAAAATCCTTTTTAAATTAAAATACATGAAACCTAAATAAATAAATTAAAGCAAGTTAAATTTAATAATGCAAATTGATTTAATATTTTATTGAGAAAGGAGATGACAATTGGCAATAAAATTATTTTTCTAATTTATGAGAGAATCAAACTAAAATTGAAACTTTTATGACAAAAGGAGTTACACTTGTAATTTTTGCATGAAGGTTGCTTATTGCGAGTCTTATTTCAGGAATATGCTATGACAATGGGGAGTTACACAAATTAAATTTGCATGGGAGTTACAATTCTAAAATTAGTTGCATGACATGAAAAATATTAATATTTTATTTCCCTAAAACACTTATAAAATGAAAATAAGATAATGCATGCAAGGAAGCAAGCTTTGGGGGTTTTTGCCATTTTTGTTCCCAGAGAATTCTTTTGCAGGGAAGTTTTTTGGGAATTCCTACAACAATTTTTGGGGAAGAAATTGTATTGTAAGGAAGAAGAAGAATACATCTATACATATTTTCCCTTGGTTGTTTTGGGAATAGTATTTTTTTTTGCAGGGAAGAAAACTCCATTGAATGATAGAGGCTGAAGATTGGGCTCATTTTAAGAGGAGGCTGAGGGTTGGTTCAACAGAGAAGGAAATTATTGTGTTGTAGGTAGGTCCCTTAATTTACTTATCTAATTTTAAAAAGTTAGGAATGAAAAGGAGAATTTTCTTGCTTGAAATTTTATTGTAAAAATAAAAATAAAAATTGATCTTCGGCTCTTTAAGATTTCATTGATATTTTCCTTTTCTCTGTTAAAATTATTTTCTCTATATACAAGTTTATGGGAAATATTAAATAATAATCATTTAGAATATTTTATTTTCTATAATGATTGGATGATTATAGGCAAAGGTATTCAATAATCAACATTAAAACTTAACTTAAAAATTTTAATCCAAATCTTTATGCCCTCTTCCTTACAATAATATTTTTATGAATTTATATTGGTATTTACACATACAATTTTATATCAAAATTTACTTTAAGAATTTTAGCCCAAATTACATCCTCTCTATCACAGAGATTTGTTTTTAAGACTTTCTTTTATTATGTAACTATATTGATATTTTATAAATACATTTTATTTTATATATTAAATATATATATATATATTGACTAAATTAAATCATAAAAAAACAAAGGAAAAAAAAAAGAATATAAAGAATATGTTTTATTATAATTGTTAAAATACTTTTCAAAACTACTCCAGGATTTTCTATTAAAAAAAAAGAGAGAAGCCACAGCTTCCTTTCCCAAATAAAACTACTTTCTAAAAATTATATACATATATACATTCTATATTCTTAATTTTCTTTGATTTAGATTAAATATATTTAAGATTAAATATTTTGTTTCAATGTAATATTAAAATGGTAAATTTTATTATAAAAATATAAATAAATATGATTTATATATGTATTATTTCATTTAAATAAAAATATAATTTAAATATGAAATATTAAATGTATTAGATTCCTATAACTAAAATATAATTATTATTAAAGATATTTAATGGATTTCATTTGAATAAAGAAAATATGTTTATTAAATTCATATATACATCTATATAATAAGTATAATGTTTTTCTTTAGGTGGAAGTGTTCTACAGACTATTTCAAGAAAATTAAATTTTAATAAAATATAATAGTCATACCTCCTATTACTATTTGACCTTCAAAAAAATCAGAAAATCAAAATATTGAGAAAATTAGTTTCCAAATACTTGAAATTTCTAAAGAGTCTCAAGAATCATTATTAGAAGGTTAAATCTTGAAGCATTTGAATCAGTTGACTTATTTTTTTTCCACAAATTTAGATTTAGTTAAAATAATTAAATTAGAAACTTACTTTTATAATTTGATTTTTCTCTAATGAAAGTTGGAAAGATACTAAATTAGAAGTCCTTTAATTTCCTCTAAGTTTTAATATAATAAAACAAAAATATTGATTGATTTATTTAAATTATCCATTATTTTGGATTAGTAGTTTTAGTATATAATAACTTTAAGTTAGAATCTTCAAATTTATTCAAAGATTATTTTTATAATATATCAAATATTTTGGAGTCTTGATTAATAGATTCATTGAGTTTAAATTCCATAATAAAATAACTTGTTTGACTTAATTGTACAATCAGTATTTAATTTTAGGGAAATCTATTAGTGTTCTTTTTTCAAACTTAGTGTTGCTTAATTTATTATTGTCAACTTAAGTACTACTTCAATTTCAAATCAATTAGCATTAAAAGTAAATAGTTTCTATTTTACATATGTTGTCTTAAGTCACAAAAATATGTTAGCAACTGGAGTAAAACTAAGATTTTATTATATCTCCAAGAAGACAATTTATTTTGCAAGGGAAAGCTATAATTAATTTCAAAGAATTAGTAATACTCTAATTTTGTGGAAATTAAATTAGTGTTCAAGGAGAGAAGTGTTAGTTTATAAGCATTGGTTTACGTTTTTTTGCAAAGGTAATTACATATTAAACTCATATTGATACAATTAGTTCAATTATACAATGAATAGTATGCAAATATTTTCAAGGGAATGGTTCAATTAAGTTTACATTCCATGATTGATTAGTATTGATTACTTCTAAAAAGTAAATGAAAAGAATAAATAATAAATTATCACTTAGAATAGATTTAGTTCACCTCCTAGAATAAGTGATCATAAATAAGATTTATTTAATGTGGAATAGACAAGATGTCACCAAGTAATTAGAGTTAGAAGGCAAACCAAATTGGTTAGTTCTATTACATCAATTGCAAAGTTAGATAGTAGATTCTCTCAAGTATTGATATTAAGTCAAAGTAAATATATAAAATTAAGTAGAGGTAATGAGTTATTAAGTTTATATATATCAAGAAAATATTTAATAAAAACTATACAATCCACAAATTAATTGGTATTAATGGGTTCTATATTCAAAAAAATTATTGAAAAATGGTCAAAGCTATTATTAAGTAAACTCATATTCATAGGAAGTTTGATTTATGTTGGCATATTAAAAGTAATTAATAATTTTATACCAAATAATTCTGGAAAAGAAGAGTGGCAATACAAAATCATTAATTGAATATTTTTGAGAAGGAAAAGATAGATAGCATTTATAACCTCTTCTACAACACATTATTTATATGGAAACTATAAACATATATTACATTATAACAATTGATTCTTTTATTTTTCTCATAGGAAATAAATTTACTTATGAGTAAAATTAATGATTCAGTTTATTATCTTTAGGATTATAAGTAGGATTATGTAATTGTTGATTATTATTCTTAAAAGATGTTTAATTAATGCCTTCTACTTGTACCTTAAAAGTAGGGTAAGTGCACCAAGATGGCTCCCAAAAAGGGGGCTTAAGTGGCCACCTTTTTTCGGAAATTAGGAAATGTTGACATTGGACGTAAAATTGAGGATAGTTACACTCAAAATTTTGAGATGGAATAAAAGCAAGGATCGAAGTGCTCTAAGTCTACTTTCTAAAATACTAATTTATTTTCAAAATGGTTGAGATTAAGGGGTTCAAAAGAGGGATGTACACAAATTGGTGTTGTTTTGTCAGAAAAA
>VDFB02070802.1:0-11255 GCA_007258455.2 Sequoia sempervirens | reverse complement strand
CATGTGAATCTGTCCCCTAATTACCTAGTGAATGAATTAGCTAGGTACAAGACATTTATTCACACCAACAGTTATTTTCCTTTTCTTTAGTTTGATGTCTGCCCTTTCCTTATTATAAAGTGACTATGTTCATATCCTTTGTGTGCATCATTTGATTGTGAAGTAAACATGTAAGAAAACTAATTAATATACCTTCATATGATCTCATATATTGTCCTTTCTTCTTGTAGTGACTATGTTCTTATCATATGACCTTACCTTTGAGATTTGCGCTCCTTTCACTTTGAGATTTCATCTTATCTATCATATGGAAATCCCTTTGAATTTGTGACTACTCTTTGTCTTAGTCTATCACCTTCATAACCTTGTCATTTCGTTATGTAGTCTTTTATGGATTATATTTTTCATTGAACTATCATAATGGTTCATGATTTTTTGATTCTTTGTCCTCATCATATTTAAGACTATCCCTTCTTGATTATTTGTACCTTGAATACTCATGGTGACTATTCTTCATAATGTATAGGAATTCCCTAAGCAATTAACAATCATTGAGACCACCTTTGGTTGCTAAGGATTGTTCTTATTTTTTGCACAATCCATTACATTCCTTTAGTACCTCTTAAAACTACTCGAAATTTCATCTAAATTTTTTTTTCCCTTTGACTATTTCTAAATGTATGGTTGATGTCTTGATAATCCCTTGGAACATTTTCTAGACCTATCTAATTGACACTTAAAGCCACAATCCATTGTCCTCTATTTCTTGTGCTCTTTATGGTGGTTGTGAACTGTCATGTTTTAGTTGAAGACTGTCACTCCTCTCTTGTATAGGACTACCCTTTTCCAAGACTATACAGCTACTCCTCATGACTATCATCTTAATCTTTTCTCTCTCATCCATTATATTAATTGTTATTATGATTCATATGTCTTGAATGTCATAATCATTGGATTGTCAGATACCTTTTTCCACTGACCTTTAGTCTTAAACATGACTATGAATTTAATGTTTCCCACTGTCATGCATTCTTTTTGAGACCAAGATTCCTTTATTAGTAAACTTATCTTCAAATGGGATTCCATACATAGGTGTAGTACATGTATCCCCTATTTCAATTGCACTTCCTCAATTTGAGATTTCATAGTATTTCTTATTTAATGGCCTTGCATTACACTTCCCTTTACACTTTACTCTTTGTCTTTTATGATTTGTTAAATGCAAAAAAATTCCTTCTTGATAAAAGACTATAACTATCCTTTCTTTCTTTGACTGTCCATGACTATCATGGTGCTTAATATGATTAACATATAGTAATAGACTATCATAGTTTAAAATATTTGACACTTTCAATGACCACCTACTAGAGTTGAAACCTTATATGTATATTCTACTAACATGACTATCCTTAATGCCCTAAGAAATATACTACTCATTATTTAGTACTTTGCACAGTCAACCTTTACATCTTGGTTGTATTATGTGATTTCCCTACATGTCTTAGACCTTCCATCTTTTAATAGTAAAAGCATACTCCATGAACTATCCTATGCATTTTGTTGTCCCTTTGTTTATTATCTTTCAAGGTACATAGAACAATCATACCTTTTTGTGCTTGATATTCATCAAAATGGAGGTGCATGAAAACATGGCTCTATTGACATGACTTCATGACATGGTGGATTTTGAACAGTGTCATTCTCAGGCTTAAACATAATCAAAGGTTTTATACATGTGCTACCTTGAGATTTATATCCAAGTGCATACCATGGGCTTGAACTACAAGTACATCACATTTGAAGAGAAAGAAAGTACATTTATGCCCATTTCCTCATACCATGAGATTGATGTATGTTACATGTTGATGGAGTCACTTCATAGTTTAAAACTCTAACCCTACTATATTTTGTTGTGATGGTTTCTCAAGTTACTCATTTTATTTCTTCACTTTCTTTTGATTCTAGTACTTGCATCTACCTTGATGAAACCCTTTTGACTATCATAGGAGCCTTCATATTTCTCTTTCACTATGAAAAATATCATAAAATCCTCATATATGTACACCTCGACCAGATGCAAAGGAAAGATGTCATTTCAAATGCACTCTACATCAATATGGCTTATTGAAAGTGACACTAATTCTTTGAAAAGGATAAGTATAACCTATTGAAAGGGTTAAGATTATTCTATTTTTAGACTTTATTCTTTCTTAGGGATTTCAATATGGTCTTTTAAAACTTTTAACAACCATTCTCAATGAAAAAATAAATAAATAAATCATGGCATACAATCCCCTACTACATCTCTACATCTTTATATCAATAATAGGGAATGAACTCAAAGGGAAGTGTACATATATTTGTGCATAATGAAATCCAACTCCTATATTTGCATGGTTGCATGGTTGGTTGTGACTTAAAACCCATGCCCTCAGAGGATGAGTAACTCTTTTCTAACTCCTTATCTTCAATGGAGATAATCCAACTAAAACTCCTCCAAATCTCCACACAAACTCCTTCAAAACTCATTTCCAACAAAAAAGAAACCTAAACTCCATTTTCAATGTGAAGTCTTCCTTATATTTTGTCTTTTTTCCATTAATGTTTTATGCTCAAACTCATATTTTTCTCCTTTATTTTTACCTCCTCTTTACATGTAACGTAGAAACTTCCCCCTTTTTTCCTTTTTGTTATGATAAAATATATTTGAGGAATACTATTTTAAATAAAATCTTTTAACAATAATTTTGAATGAAAATACCAATTCTTTCCCTTTGGATTAAAATAATTAAGACAAAAATTATTTAAATCAAACATTTAAAAATTGACTAAGACCTATGAAAATATAGACTACAATAACACTATGCATCATACTAATCAATCAAATGACGATGCATAGCAATCCACGAAGGCTTTTGATTGATAAAATTATTGGATTTTACCAAGATTTGAGTGACCTCATCCATAAAATATATGGATAACTCATTACTAGGCTCCTTATGGCTCATCAACTTTCTTTGTTGCTTTAAAATTTGATCATTGATTCTTATGGAGACACCTACCTTAGTCTTTGTAAGCTCTTTCAAAAATTTCCCACAAGAAGCTAGAACCTCTTTAATTTGATCATTAATCTTCTTTATCTCTTGTTCCACCCAAATCACTATTTCTTTACAAAAATTGAGAGCATGCATCTAGTAATGAGGTTCCTTGACTAATTTTCCTCTAGGATACCTTCCTTTACCAACACCTCATTAGGAAGCTTTTTAATGGATATGAGTTTAGGAAATACCAGGGCATGATATTACTTGTTAATGATGAAATATTTTTCCAATTTATCTACTTCTTGAGTATAAGAAAATTGTTATGTACTTGAATATCAATGTCAATTTATTTATCACCACTATAAAAAATGTGCTTCATCCAACTTTGCATAGATTGGGCCCATAAACTCATTTTTTCTATGTTATCGACTTCATCCTTGGATAACACAACTAGAGTTATTTCCTTACTTGGCTCACTCTCAATAGGAGTCACCAAATAATGGATAAAGGTAGTAGGGTCAACCACTTGAGACTTCAAATCATCTTTGGTTTCCTCATCCTTATTCATTCTCTTTAGAATATTAGAGAAGGATCCTTGTAGCTCCTCCATCTCTTATTCTTAATTGGTGGGACCATAATTTATAGTTGAGATATTAAAATATTCAATCAAAATGGTCTTAATATCTCTATTTTTAGTAGGAGTGGCCACATGTAGGATCCTATATCATGAGTCATCCTTGGTCATGTGTGACATTATTTTAGCCTTCTTTGGGCCACTCTATTCTACTCAAAATTTCCTCTAGGATCAACTTAGGAACCTCAATGATTGGCCTTTTATTCTTCAACTACTCATCTAATTATTGAAGAGGAGGGGAAGTATCCTTTTGAATATCCTCTACATGAACATCTTCTTCTTGTCTCGTTGATTGTTCTCCCTTAGGTTGAGGACTAGGAATTCCCTTTGCAGTGTTCAATTACCCTTGTTCTATTGATGGCTCAGGCTTTGGTCTATGAAAATATTCTACAGTTTTCTCCTCTTTTGAGGTCTTATCTTGTATAGGTGGAATTTATGCATCTTCCACTAAATTAAACCTTCCATAAACTCCCTTTCTTGTTCTTGCAAGTCTTCCAATATTTATTCTACACTCTCCATAGAGGGAAGCTCTAATGCTTCTCTTGAGGAATGTGGGAAAGTATCCTATGCCAATTGGTTCAATAGATACCCATTGACTTGAGAGATCACCGTAGTAGCTACCTCAAGCATATCAAAAAGATGAGCTATGAATTTCTAAGGAATTTCAAGAGAATTAGGAGGAAAATAAGTAGAGGGAATGGTGGAAGAAATGGTAGACATGGTGATTGGATAGATGGGATGGATGTTGTGGAGGGAAGAGAAGTCAAAGAGGGAGATGAATTAATGGTAATGGGAGTGATAGAAGGAGTGAGGATGGAAGTTGTAATATCCACTGAGATGTCAATAGAAGGAGGCAAGGCAAAGATGGAAGGAGGAATAGTGGATGCAGCACATAATATAGAAATTGGGGAAGATGATTGAGGAATAGAGGTGGAAGAAGTGGGTTAAGGGGAAGAATCATTTTACTCCACATAAATTGATTCTAATGAGATCATTTCAATCTTTTTAGCTTGTTTTGGTTGGGGCTTACTCCCCTCTAAGGTACTAACTTTCCTCTTGTACACCCTTAGCTTAGCAGTGGGATGCATTTCTTCTTTGGTCTTTTTGGCCTTACACGTGGCCTTAAAAGGAATTTCTACTTCCTTCTTAGTTTGTTCCTCAATAGCACCAACCTCTTCAATTTTCTCTTCCTCATCATAGGAGTCTTTTTCTTCTTAAATATTTTCATAGGTCAACTCTACCCCTTGAGCCATGAGTGAGGAAGCTTGGGTTCCTACCCATCTTTAAGTTCTTCTTAAGAATGTCTTATTTATGATATTAATGTCAATGATTTCCTCCTCAATCTATTCTAGAAGTGGGATTGGTTGATTCAACACCTCATTATACTCATCCTCCTACAATTATTTATCATCCTCTTGCACCTAATCTAAGATGAGGAGAAGATGAAGAGTTCTAATGTAGTCCATGATAGCCCAAGAATAAATCCTTTTCCAACCCTCTAGGTCATCTTGGCAATTGTTCGTAAAGTCCTCAATTTCTAGCTTATGCCCATGTTGTTTACTTACCTACTTATTCCATTTTCAAAGGGGGTCAAATTTTTTTCTTTGATTGTGTAATTTAAAGAAAAAAATTTGCATCTCCACATTTGAGTACTTGGTTGACTGAGCCAAAGGGCAACCATATTGAAATGTAGAAAATTGTCACTCTATGTTTTGGGAGATAGAACCACTAATTTCCTTCAAGTTTCATTCAAAAAAACATTACATATCTCAATATAGGGATGGAAATTAGGGAAAGAGATCTAAAATAAGGTGTCCTAGGGCATGATTAAAGATAAAAGGGGGTACATTTTAGAACACAATGATCTATTGAGAGGGGGGGTGGATTAGTAGATATTAAAACTTCTAGTTCTTAAACCCTTTTGCAGATTAAAATACTAATAGATATAATAGTCACAAACACAAGAGAGATCAACATATAACACAATATGTATGTGGAAAACCCAAGATGGGAAAAACCACAGTGAGAAATGTAGCTAGGGTCTACTATCCTAATCCATACTTGAAAGTTCAGTTACAATGTTTAGGGCTGCAACCCAAGGAAGCAACAACTCCATGTTTAGAAGCTACAACTTTAAGGATGCTACTACACCCTATTCTAAGCTATAACTCGGGGAAAAAATGAGGCTTCAACATCATACAATTTTTTGCAATATACTATGCATAAAATGGTTCTACATAACCTACAATGCATCAATTTAGTACATAAGCTCTCTCTCTTTCTTAGTTTTCCCTTACTCCACTATAACTAGCTACATGAATGTTCACATTTTTTCTTTCTATTAGAGTTCACCTTCCTCTACATTCAGATACTTTCATCATTCTCTTCACTCACGATCATTCCCCTCATTCAATTCATATACATTGAAATCATTGTTAGGGTTTTTCCACTTGCAACCTATATTCGTAAATGTCAGAGCATCGAGCCACACACATATTATCTAGCTCATTATATATCACCATACCTCTACATCAAGCCAACAACATTTAATTCTAGTGTAGAGAATTTTCTAAGAATAGCATTTTGTCAAACCCTAGAATCTGATATGCATTTAATACATTCTTGTGATCATTCAATCTAATTTGATCTCAATCACCTATTAGGGTTTACTACATATCTTTCTCTACACCATATATGTGCATCAAACCTCACAACATTAAATTTTGTCTTAGAAGGTTTGGTAAGAATAGAAACTTGAGAAACCATAGAATAAGATATGTATTAAATGTGTTCTCTCGTTCAATTGATCTGATTTGATCTCGATCACCTCTGTAATCTATTACACTGCCTTGAAGATCAAATCTTCATTCAATTGGTCGTGTTGTATAGCTAGACCAATTAATTCATTTCTTTGTGTCGGTTACTAGTCAAGAACCCTTGGTCACAGTGTCAAGCCATTATAGATCTTTTCCTTTGAATTTTGGTGATCGATCTTTGCCTTTCGCTCCCTAATCCCGTGATCCTCGTTTATTGCCATGTCTTTAAATCCTGACAATTGGATAAGCAGTCATTAGAATCTCCTTTTATGATCTACAAATTCTACACCATGATCCTATGCTTTCCATTCATCTCAACACCTTTAAGCCACCACTATTTGATTAGCTTCAGTTACACTATCACCATTTATTCTCATCTCGTTCCAATCACTTATTACCATCTGATCTTTGCCGCTTGATCTCCACTGTCAATCAAACATATCTCTCTGTCACTAGGACACTTTACCAACTCTCTCTAAAACAAGCAGGTTACACAAATGTGCTTGCAATGTTATCTGATTGGGCCCACAACCTACATGTTATTCAAGTCATCACCATGTAACTCACAACAACGATGTGAGTTGTTTTGTCAATCAAATCTTCTTCTGCCACTTGTCGTCACATGTTATCATTCACCATCATCACCTTTGCTTCTTTATTTTTTGTGTCCCACCATATTCATCGATGGTCAATATCCATATTACCATCAGGCTAACATGTACTATCACTAAGAGAATAAAATTCCTTTTTGATACACTTGGTCTCCCCAGTATGCTTCCTCTACCACTTTTCTCATTGGGATAAATCAGTGGGACTTTCTCTGAAATCTCCATCAGAGTAACCCACATGGTTAGAGAAATCTAAGGAACCCACTGTGATCATACATGTCCTGCCAATGCAATTGTTCTCTTGTTTCATTGGTGAAATTATGTATGTTTCTCCCCGATAAGGTCTCGATCAATGTGACACACAAGCTTGGTATGATTTGAAAATTTCCCTCTGACTAAATTTATTTTTCCGATGAGTGTTCCATCACTAAGTTGCCACAAATTAGAACTTTTGAACCTCTTGTCAGAGGTTACAAACTTTTGAAAACTTGTGACATCACCGACAACAAAAGGAGCCTTCTTCCTTATCACTTCATTAGGTAAGTCACCAAGTCGGAAGGTTTCAAAACTTGAGAATTCCATGACATAGGTTAGGAAAACTTTGAGCTTCATGACTCATTACAACTTTGGCGCTGGACCAAGAGCATGAACCAATGAATGTAGACATCTCCATTAACATCATGACCTACACAATACCTTTCTGGAAAGCTCTTGAAAAACCCATCATGAATCTACCACTCAATTCACCATTAGGACCACTACTCTCCCATCCATCTTTTTTCATCATGCCAAAAAACTCATTTTCCTAATTTTTCCTTTTGACATCATTGACAACAATAGTCCAACAATCTCCCCCTTTGGCATTGATGGAAAAACTCTAATTGTTTGATCAAGCACCACTGAAACTTAGCACCAATGTGATTAACACACTGTAACACTACAACTCCCCCTATGACATACATCTCATCTCATTTATTTATTTCTTCCACTTTGACATCAATGGAAAAGTGTACACTCCCCTTAAAGAAAGGCTTGAATTGTGAACTCTATAACCATCAAATCATTAGAAATGCTCCAATTTTGAACTTTGCAATTTCCATGACTTGATCACATTAATCTTCACTAGGGTTGAATAATTGATCAATGTATGTCCCCCTAGATACATTCCCTATCACTAGATTTTAGTGAAATGAGGTGGGAGAAACTACTCTCAGCTTCTTCCTTAGGTATTCAAACTACTCTGTAGGAAGTGGTTTTGTAAATATATCAACCACTTGTTCCTTGGTGGGAATATATTCCATGTTGACTTCCTTATCTGCAACCTTTTCTTTGATGAAATGATGCTTGATTGATATATGCTTTGTTCTAGAGTGCATCACTAGATTCTTTGAGATATTAATGGCACTTGAATTGTCAAAAAGAATTGAAATGGGCTCGTTGTACTCTATCTTGATGTCCTTTAATGTTTTCTTCATCCATAAAACTTGAGTGCAACATGTAGTTGCTGCAACATATTCTGCTTCTGCAGTAGAAAGAGCAATAGACTCTTGATTTTTGCTCATCGAGGAAACCAATTTGTTCCCCAAGAATAACGCTCCACTAGTACTCTTTCTGTCATCCACACTGCCTACCTAATCTGCATCTGTATATGTTGTTAATATGAAATCTGTGCATTTGGGATACCATAAGCCATAGTCAACAATACTTTTGATGTATCTAAAAATTCTCTTTATTGCATTTACATTTAATTCCTTTGGTTCTACCTAAAACCTAGCTACCATACAAACTACTTGCATTATATCAGGCCTTGATGTAGTTAGATATAGTAGACTTCCAATCATTGATCTATACATAGTTTGATTTGCATCAGGTGATTCATTTGATTTACTCAACTTGCAGCCAATAACCATGGGAGTATTGACTGGTTTACAATCCTCCATGCCAAAAATTTTAAGCATTTATTTTGCATACTTGGTTTGTGATATAAAATTACCTTTATTAGTTTGTGTAATTTGCAAACCAAGAAAAAATTTGAGTTCTCCTAACATGGACATTTCAAATTCATCTTGCATGTTTGTGGAAAATATTTTGCACATCACATCACTGCTACCACCAAATATAAAATCATCTACATAAACTACAACAATGATCATTTACTTACCCTCGTATTTGAAATATAGATTGCTATCATGACAAAATTTCTTGAATCCTTGTTGTTGTAGATATTGATCTAATCTTGAATACCAAGCCCTTGGTGCTTTCTTTCAAACCATACAATGCTTTCCTCAATTTACAGACATAATCATCATTCTCTAATAATTGAAAACCTTCTGGCTGCTCAATATATACTTCCTCTTCAAGGTTTCCATTTAAAAATGCAGATTTGACATCCATTTGATATAATTTAAAGCCTTTATACACATAAAATGAAAGAAAAATTTCTAATAGCTTCTAATTGTGCAACTGGAGCAAACATTTCTTCAAAATCAATTCCTTCTACTTATGCATATCCTTTGCATAGTAATCTTGCTTTGTTTTTTACCACAACTCCATCTTCATTCAACTTATTTTTGAATACCCATTTTGAGCCAATTATATTCTTGCTTGATGGTCTGGGAACCAATTCCCAAGTTTTGTTCTTTTCAATCTAATTGAGTTCCTCTTCCATTTCTCTTAACTAGCTTTCATCCTTACTAGCTTCATCAAAACTTTTTGGTTCAATCCAAGACAAGAGAGAAAATTTTACTTATTCCTTGTCCTTTGTGATTCTTCTTCTAGTTTGCACTCCTACATTCTTGTCACCAATTATCTAATCTGCAAGATGATCTTTTTGCACATATTTTGCAAGAGAACATTCAACCTCTTCTTTGCTCATTCTTCTTCTTGTTCCTCTTCTTCAACTCGTGCACCTATGTCATCTTCATCTAAATCACTCTCAAGATTGTTTCTACTAGGCTGACCCTGATTTCCACTTTCATCAACCCTGACATTTACACTCTCTACAATTCTATGCAATATTTTATTGTAACACTTATAAGCTTTGCTTCAGTTGGAATACCCCAAGAATATCCCTTCATCACATATTGACTCAAAAATTCCTAAGTCATCATCTTCTCTTTTAATATAGTACTTATTGCCAAATACCTTGAAATGCTTGACTGATGCAAGCCAACCAAATCATAATTCATATGGCATTCTACCAGTGTTAGATCTTATAAGTGCTTTCTTCTGAATGTATACAATATTTTGTACTACTTCTTTCCAAAATTTATCTACCAAGTTATCCTCATTCAACATAGCTCTAGCCATCTACTTCACAATTTTGTGTCTTCTCTTTACCACGTCATTTTGTTGTGGTGTTCTTGGGGTTGAATATTGGTGCTTGATTCCATGATCTTCACAATATTCCATGAATTCTCTTTACATGAATTCTCCACCTTTGTCTAACATGAGACATTTGATTCTTCTCCTAGTCATATTTTCTACCAACTTTTTGTAACTTTTAAATGCTTTAAAATCCTCAGCCTTCTCCCTCAAAAATGTGATTGATAGCATTCTGGTATAGTCATCAATCAACAACATGAAATACCTTTCTCCTTGAAATGACCTTGTCCTCATTAGACCACATAGATTAGTATGGATTATTTCCAAGGATTTCGTAGTATAGTAATCCTTTAAGGGAAATTTAGACTTTGTTTGCTTTCCTTGCTGGCAGCCTTGACAGATGATCTTACCAGGCTTTGGAATCTTAGGCATATTTCTAACTAGGCCTTTTGAACTTATTTTCACCATGTTGTCAAAATTTACATGTCCTAGTCTTCTATGCCACAACCAACTTTCATATGATTGACTGATTAGACATGTTTGGCCTTCCACTTCATATAAATTGTAGAGATTACTATTAGTCTGTATTCCTTGAGCAATTGTTTTACCATTCAATCTTATCTTGCAGCCTTCAAAATCAAATACAACCTTGTATCCATTATCACACATCTTGCTAACGCTGAGAATATTGTGTTTTAGACCTTCCACATAGAGAAAATATTTAGTTTTTCTCTCTCCATATATGCTGAGAATTCCTTTACCATGAATCTTGACAATAGTATTATCACCTAGACTTACTGAGCCTAATTTTTTCATTTCAATCTTAATGAAT
>VDFB02070801.1:0-26330 GCA_007258455.2 Sequoia sempervirens | reverse complement strand
CTCCAAGTACTACAATGATAATTGTCACGCATCCAAACTCTCCAAAAAAAATCTCCACCTAGATCACATGAATAAACTAGAAGTCCTTCTATCTCAACACCAATGGACTTCCGTTGTGCCACTCTAATACCCCCTATATTTCAAGTCTCAAACTCCTATTGCTGGAAACACCCAACTGGAGAACTCAAAATGAGAGACCTATCAAAATTAGACTCATCCTCTGTACTTGAAAATATATCATACCAGAGTGAACCCGAACTCCTCTTATTCAACCTAACTCTCTACATAAATGAATCCTACGTATGTGAATTGAATGAAAACTAACAAGCACACCTCATAATGTAATCGAGGTGAAACTCTCCTGACTGTGCTAATGGAAAACTTGAATGGTCAAGTGTACTCCATCCTGTAATGTCATCATCAGAAGAAGACTCACAATTCATTTCAGGATTAGTTGAGCTAACCACAACCTCGTTGTTACCCTCTATAGTCTAACCAACAAAACCTCTACCAACAAACAACTGCAAGTGTCTAGAGTTGCTCTCAGGGGCAATAAGGGTATCACCGTGAATGACATCAATCTCCTGAAAATAAACCAAGACCAAATCAAGGGCTTGTGAACAAGATTCGGGAGGAATCATCTTCTTCTGATAAGATTGACCAATGTCAATCTCAAAATTTTCAATGTAGAGCTTGGTGCTCAAATTTTCCATGAAGCCTGAACCTGGAACCAAGACTAACGTACCTGTATCATCAACAATCCAATCCAAACTAAATGGTCTCTTATACATATGAAAGATGCCTAATGAAGGTGCATAAAAACATACACCATCATCTATCAAACTATTGGCATAAATTAGAACATCACCCTATAGCCTGTGAATCATGTCCATAATGGAGCAAATAGTGTCTCTGCTACCCAATCATTCCTCTCCATACCAACAACTGTTGTCCTCAAAGTGTTTCCTGACAGAACTTTGACTAGTAAAGTAGGACAACCATCAATCCATGAAGTAGGAGGTAAAACCCAAGAGGATGGTAGTGGAATACTATTGCCAACATGTCTATCTCCAACCCATAGACCAAAATCAATCGACAACTCAATCAAGTCCTGTAAACACTCATTTTGATTTGGAATTAGGACAACACTAATTCCATCAGTGGAAATATCCTCGATGGCCTAATTAGGTGTCTCAACACAAGAGGGCTTAGGCTGCTCAATGTACTCATCATCCAACTTAGCTGCTCCACTAGATGATGGGTTGCTTTCTTTAAGTAGAGAAGATGGAACTTGCAAACCCAATGAAATCAGCTCTCTTGTAGTCAGTTGTTCCTTTAACTTATCAATTTTCTACTCAACCAATCTTCTTACGAGATCATATGCTACAAATGAAACATGCAGTTCTCTTCTCCAAATGGCTAACAAATTTGATTGTAGCTACATGCTAACATCATAATCTTTATCAAGGTTCACAAATAAGATAGTGAACATACTTGTCTTCACATTTCTTGATAAGAAGCAATCAAATAACTGGAGGATAAGATCATCATAATCACATATGGCAACACATGGCCAAACTTTTACCATTGTTGCTAGAATCTTAACCCTCTTATTGAAAGTAGGGATTTTGACATCATGTATCCCCTGAAAGCTATCAACCATCAACTACATAACCTGTCTCATCTTGCCACTTTCATAAGGTTCATGTGGAGCTATAATCCTCATGATTTCACTAATACAAGTGATAGTTGCAAGTCGAACCTCCTCATCTTGATGTTTCAAAAGTTCTAGCTTACCCAATGAGTGTACCAAAGGGACCGTATCGTCACACATTCATTGAGAAGGTACCCTCCCAACCTTACACAAACAACTTTCATCCTCTTCTAAAATGTTAAGAAGAGTTACTTTATACTGTGGTACAACTTTCAACTTTTCACCCACGAACTTGATGGCCTTTTGTTCTTTGTTCAACTTTCCCAATCCTTTTTCCCATTCTTCATTCCATAATTCCATTATTTTCATCATTTTACCCTAATGTTGAATAAATGCTTCCAGCACAACTTCCTCTAAATTGCTAGAAGTAGTCATCTAAAATTCTGATCTGCAATTGATTTTCTGAAACAATGATCCACTACCCAATAGGTGTTAGGAAATCTAGGAGCGCATCTTATGAAAAATTCATGCAGTAGTGCCTTCGGTAACATTCATTTCGATTAGGTTGCCTCAAAGACACAAACAACTATGTGAAAATGCGAAACAGACATAGTTCATTTCCTACATTGATCCATCTAAGAGAGACACATGTAAATTCAGCAGCAAGCAGTAACAAATTCTACTACATGAACCAATAGGCATGAAAGATGAAACAAAAAACCAGAAGACAAAGATTTACGTGGGGAAAATCCTTTCAGATAAAAAAAACCCTACAATTTAAAGATCAAGCCATTGTATTATCTTTAGCAACAAATAGCTACATTATACTCTATAGCTCTTTAGCCTTTCTGTGGCATTACATCTTGTTCATCTCGATACAACTGTAGAAAACTACCCCTGTGAGACTTCTAAACAAATCAATCAGATCAAGGAGATTCCAACAGCTTGACTCGGCTTCCCAACTTTTGTTTCTACCTCTCATGGTTTCAGCCCTTTGGCCACCTAATTTGGTCCCATTTCCTAGTTCTCCTGCCTCGTACTTTTAGTTTTCTCGCTTATTTTCTCACACCATCTTTTTAGAACGTCCAATGCATACATATATGCATTCATTCTCAACAGTCAGAAAGCAAATCACTGACTCAACATCATCATTGTAATGAAGATGTTTCCACTTTGGTGAATATTTTTCCTTCCACATA
Organism: Sequoia sempervirens; assembly: GCA_007258455.2. NCBI lineage: Eukaryota > Viridiplantae > Streptophyta > Pinopsida > Cupressales > Cupressaceae > Sequoia > Sequoia sempervirens. The sequence goes on along the minus strand of VDFB02070801.1, from coordinate 23,477 downwards.
GAAACAGTTGCAACGGTTCACATTCTGCCTTCTTGGGTTGGTCCACATCATACCACATTGGGCGCCTTTCACTTAAGCATCAGAGGTCGCCTTTTGTGTCGGTATTACGTTGGTGGCATACTTTCAAAGCGTCTCCCTGGCGCTACTACAAGTCCCTATTACATTGTTGCTAAGAGTTGTTTCATTGGCAAGCAGGTTCTACCGATATCCACAAGTCATACCAAAATCAGCATTTTCATCAGCAAGACAATCGCCATTCAATGAGACATTACACCAAGCTCATAAGTCATTCTGAAGCTTTCCTTAGTCACCAAGACTTTAGTCATTCGCTAAGAGATCATATCGAGCCCTTTTCGGTACCGCAAGACTTACTGGCCGGGCCGTATATTCCGGAATTCGCCAGTGATCATATCGGTCTTCGTCATGCCGAAACCCATTGTATTCCTCGACGCAGATCCACCTGGCAAGACTATGGTTATCTTTCGCCAAGACACCTCCTATTAAAGTTCCAGCCACCCCTGACTCCACTCCAGCGAGCCTACCAGATCTTTATTTCGCCAAGACTCTACCGGGTTTTGCTTCATCGATGTGTTCCATCAGTTGCCGAGAATCAACCTTCTAAGACTTCTTACTTCAAGGTTTCCATGTTATCCCCAAACAATCGCTTCACTAAGAGGTCACACTCTAACTCCATAATCTACATGCTGTTGGCTAGACTTCTCGACATTATTCCCATAACAAGTATTAAAACAAGTCTTTCGTACCCAAGGGTCTCCTGGGTAATGCCTTCTAAAAGTTACATTGTTACAAGAGAATCCCTTCATCGCTAAGACTTCACCCAGATCCCTTTGCAAGCTACTCTAGTCTAATATCGGGTGAGATTATATCAATACGCATTCTTACCATCACCCAAGGTTTCCAAAGCTCGTAAACACCGGTGACATGTTACTTTCGGTAAGACTTCTCACCGAGCTGCCATAGGTTACCCCGATGACTTCAATGCATATCCCTATCGGCAAGACCTTCCAATGTCGTTGGGACTTCTTCCTGAGTGTTGAAGTCACTCTGAAGCCCCTAGTCGCTATGAGTCTCCCCAACGCCCGATTGAATGGCCTGTCGACCAGAGATCTCCACGCGGTGAGAAGTTACAATGACTGCCTTATGTCATAGCGATAGACACCAAAGTGAAAATGTTCGGCAAGACTTCTGCAAGGTCACAACGACTAGAATATTCCACAAGGTTCCCAAACTACCAGTCAGCCAGACCAAAGAAAATGTCATGATCGACTATGCTTTCTCGTGAGGTTTCCAGCCCAGGAGGATTGTAGAGTGCACATTTTCCAACAATAGGCCGACAGGATTCTGGCTCCTCATACCACCAGAATGTCCTTAAATTTCTTAACCTTGTTTTCTACTCTTTTCGCTTCCTGCACATTTCGTCAAACACTTGTCCTCAAACCTTCCTACTAGTTGTTTCACTGATGTGTTTTGTATTTTGTTTGTTTTGATGTTTTCATAAGCTAAAATGACCTAAAAGAAGTAATCTAAAAGACTGAGATGTAAAGAGAATGCAATGCAACAACTATTTGTACCCTTTCAATTAAGATGAGTGACTGAAATTGCATGAAATATGTACCTACAGTTGATTGACATTATTATAAACATTTGGCATGCATAATCAAACTTGACTCAAACTGAAACTATCATCTACAACCAAATTCATTAAGACAAATATGTGGAATGCAACTCCTTCTCCTTCATTATATGATGCAAATACTAATTACAATATGATTGCCAACTTGTGGCTTATAATGATACTAATCTTGAGAAATGAATGCAACTACAAATATGTTGTATAAGACAACAATGAAAAATATTCTCTGAATACAATATTTCGACTAGAATAAACTATGACAATATTCTTAATGTATTTCCAATACTCTATATGCAAATATCAAATGAAAGAACCTATAAATCAATGATTTGAAGGAGCTATGTCAGCTATACCATCTCAATCGAATTCCTCCTAAATTTGTTATTCTTGTCATGTAGCAGTGCCTTAAAAGAAGTCAACTATTGTCCACATATTCTCTAATTGATGACCACGATTTACTGCCCAATGAGTGTCTTAAAATGCATCGCCTGTGATGATCATGGAATGCATCTAGAAGTGGTATTTCCTTGAAGCCACAATGTGAGAAATGGTTGACTGCCACGATTGTCTCTTTCAAAATCATCAAAACTTCACTTATTTTCTCTTTTCTACCAATGATTGGATGTTTATATTTGTGCCCCCTTTAAGAAGCCTGATATTTGATGTGCATCGCCCTTCCAAATATAAATTCAAATCTTTTGGAATCTCTTTCATCAAAGTGCATGAAAAATATTAAGAAATTGACTTTAGTAATTTTATCATTATCAACCCCAAACTAATCTTTGTCTTATTGTTGAGTAAGCAACTCCTTTGTCCTATTCTGATGCTGACGCTTTTTGTCTCTGTCTTTGCCTTGCCAATGAGAAATATAGAATCCAAATTCCTTGTAAGGAATGCGTTGGAATTTTCTAAGAATCTCCCAACTCTTCCTACCTTTTTCGACTATGATTAAGGTATTGATTGTGGTATAAATATATTAAATCAAAATCTCACAATGATATATGCCAAGCCAATATTAAAATCCACTTTTTCGCCCAAAGAATAATAATCCTGACAATGTATTTATTTTTTGGAATATTATTCAAAATCACCTTTGCCTTTTCCAAATATTATTCAGGAATAATAATAATCGAAAATACTTTTAAATGCTTGAATAATAAACTTTAGCCTATAGATAGATAAATATCTCAAAATAATGCAATAATAAACCAGCTATTGCATTAACAAAAATTCTCATTTAAATTTGCAATAATACATCAGCTATTGCAAACCCTCAAATGCTTAGCTTCTCAGATAAGAAGAATACAGTCAATAATCTCCAAATTTGGTTGAAGACCATTAAATTTGCAACAATACCTCAGCTACTGCAATGATGATGCAATAATAAACTAGGTATCACATCAATTGTCAAAAGGGAAATAATACAAAAGATATTGCACCTGTTAAGTTCTCTAATGAAGCACCTGTAGAAACCTTGGATGGATTCCTCAACAATTCCAACTAGGGTTGATCTTTCACAACCAAACCTGACACTCTAGAGTCTTCAAACCTTCAAGCGAGCAATTAAAGCTTCAACTTATACTACGCAGGTATGAGAAATAGAAATAATCCAAGACATGATCCTAATGGATTGCAATCAACTCCTTATAAAGAATTCTCATTCCCCTCCAAGAAGCTTCTAGAATAAAAGATTATTTTATTCTTTTAAATGACTTTATGATTTATTATTTTATTTAGTCACTTTATTAAATTAATTAAATATAAGGTCACGTTTAAATATTTATTTATTGTGATAACCTTACAAATAATTAATTTAATATTCCACTTTAATTTAATTAAAATAATCGATTAGTCATCCTTATGAAATATCATTAATTTGGACAACTTAAACAATTAATTTAATTAAATTATCCTGCCTCCAAATCAGGGACATGACAAACACGCCTAGAGTACAAGAGAAGGTTCCTTCAAGACTACAAAACATAACCAAAATAGTTCACGTCGGTTCACCAAAATGTAGACGAGGGGTATCGGCTACTCCGAGACCCCAAGTCATGGGAGGGTCCTAAGAAACAAGCTACCCTAATCTACCTCAAGCTTACTAAATGATTCAGAGAGGTTAAGCGGTTAAGGTTGAAAAGTAAGAACAATCTAGTTGCTACTACCCTTCTTCTAACTTGAATATTTTAGAGGGTCAAATGAGTTGATTCCTAGAGTTCAATCTATGGATCAGATAGCTCATTGCTTGAGGATGATATCACAGGACATGAATTCCAGTGCGGTGCATTGGTGTCTTAGTAGGTCACTGGAGTTTGTATGGATTGATGACTTTTGAGACAGATGAAAACATAAGGAATCGTACTAACAGATTGACTGATAGATTTTATGCTATAATGGAATGTAAATAAAGTACAAAAATGAAGTACAAGAAGAAGAATACTTTAACTAGATATGCTTAAGTTGACAAAGGAAGCACGAGAAAGTGATACTAAAGTTCATGCAACTTGATTCTTTGAATAGCTCCAATCAAAAAGAATGTAAACACATGAGACCAAGGAAAATGTTGTGGTTGTTTTTATAGGACTGCCTCAGTTAGTCCCTCGCTTTGGTGTTTCCAACTCCATAGATAGAAAAATAGCAATGATGTGTAGAAATGGAAATACCAAGTAATAACACAAACAAGTATGCTACTATGCAAGTATGATGATACAAAAGTGAGGGCTAATGGTGGATATCACCTTCACAACCACTTGCTCTCAAGGAAAGTATATGAAGGTGTGAGCTTGCAAGTTCTCCAACAATGTTGTCACAATGAATAGAGTGGAGAATCCAAGAGACCAACAACTTGTAGCTATAATGGAGGTGGTGGTGAAGCTTGAAAGTGTGTAAGTTGATCAACAAAGCATCAATAATTTAGTCAAGTGTGTTGGAATGGTGAATAAGTTGAATGGAATGAAGGAATAGGCAAATTGAAAGACAAAATGGAAGCAAAGGAGCCATTTTGCATTGGTCAAGGGAGCGGGAGGCGTTACGATTCATGTCTAGTGGAGAAATGTAATGCCTCTATAGATTCAAGAGGTAGGAATCTTGTTAGGATGACAACACGATGTGCGAACGTTCACGTGGCGCGTGCGCATCCCTGATAAAATTCCTCCACTGACACAAAAAAAGGTTGTTGGAACGATGAGGAAAGGTGGTGAATGTCAAGATTGCATCATCAAAATTACATTTTCTAAGGTGAATGGTATGAAAATGGGGAATTTACAAGGGGTGAAAATTCATGCCATTACAAGAGGAAGTGGAAAATAGGAAGTATCATGAGGAATTTAAAAAGCTCCAGGTTGAAGTGAATGTATTGGAAAGGAAGATTAGAGAGGAAGTGAGAACGCGGGATGAGAGAAATGGGAAAAATAATGTTCTCGTGAAAGAGGACAACAAAGAGAAGATCAAAAAGAAAGAGTGTTGCAACCTTTTGGTCGGGGTTGAATATGAAGACGAATATGTGGGGGAAGCCCACACAAATGTGGAAGATAATGAGATACAAGTTGCAGTGATAGCATGTGAATGGAGTGCATTATGTGAAGTGGACAAAGAAGGTTTGCAATCAGAAATTGTGAACATGGATGGTCTTAATTTGGCGAGAAAATTGGTGAAGATGAAGATGATTTCTTGTTGAAAGAAGAGATGGAAAGAATCAACAAGTTATTGGAAGGAGAATTGATGGACAAACATGAAGAGGAGTTTGCAAAAAAAATCATTAGAGGTGAGAGAGATGGATGTTGTAGTGAACAAGAATGAGGCAAATTTTAATTTTGAATTTAGTTATGATGATTTCATACCTTCTTTGGTGAGATTAGAAGAGGATATCAAGCTAGAAGAGAGCATGCAGATGGAAATTTTTAATTTCCATGGAGTAGTAATTGCACATTTGTATAAGGGTGTAATAGATTTTGTTTATTGTTTGGATAATACATATTTGCATGTAGAAGTTGTAGATGATGGTACGAGAGTAATTTGGTGAAGGTGGTCATTTTGTGGTGGGTTGAATCCCTCAAGAGCATAGAGGAGAATCTATGGTATTAGGAGGAGGAGGATGGTACATAGTGGATACAAGTCCATATGAGGAGAGAAGAATGGAGTGAAAATTTGTCAGAGGAGGAGGTTGCTTTTTGCAATAAGTGTTGGAAGAGGAGAAAGAAGACTTAATTGTAGGTACTAAATTTAGTGATGGAGTTTGCTAGGGATTGCTTGCAATCTGAAAGGGTGGTACTACCACTCAACTCCATTTTGTGAATCCATATTCACAAAAAATTCCTACCCCTGGTGTATGATGCAAGAGCATATAGGGGTACTAGCAAGCTTGCATCACCAAAAATATTGCTATTTTTTTGTTCATTTTCAATAAGGGCTTATGGATTAGGAGAATAAATATTTTGATTTGCAACTTTGTAATTTCCCTTGGGATAAAATTGTAATTGTAATTTGGTGGGAATTATGCATTTATGAGTATTTTCTAAGGAAAATTTGGGAAAATACCCCTCTTGGGCATCCCATTCTTGGTGGAGACCACTTGGGGTGCATGTGCTTGCATGTTCAAGTGCATGCTATGCATGCATTTGCATGTCCATATTTGGAGTCGTCGGGGCCACCGAGAGTCAAAGAAGGTGCCATAATTGACCAAATTTGTTTGGCCATGGTTAAGATTCCCATGTGAAGGCCATGTGAGCATTGAATAATTTTATTATTTTATTATTATTTCTCCAAATGGGGTGTGTATTTTCCAAGGAGGTGTTTTTCTTGTGGTTTTGGAAAACCATAGTGGCTTTTCTCAATCACAAATCTTTTTATTCAAGCCTTGTCATTTGGGAAGATGGCTTTGGGAGTTTTTGGTCGTGAGATGGGGAGATGCTACCAAATTGAAGAGAGTATTTGAAGACTCCATTGTTGCATATTTCTATTTGCATAGAAGCCCATGTTTTAGGGAGCTAGTGAGCTCCACATTTTGAGAGACATTGAACTAGTGAAGTCCATGTAAAGAGAGCTTGAGAGATTCAAGAAAAAGAAGGTTGAAAGAGACCAAGAACAAATTTTTGTTGCAGGTTTGGAGGTTTTCTATAGCAGCAAGAAGATTGATGATTTCATGGGTTGATTGCAGTAGTGATTTCCATTATAGATTGTAGGGTGAAGATGTTAGAGGCTTATGATAGAAGTCAAATTGAAGGAGATAATTTTTGTATTGATATTTGTTGTTTTGTATCAGTCATGTTTCAGATTTGTAATGATTTTCATCAGCCCATATGGTTGCATAACCAATAGTTTTAGTTATGCTATGTAATTCTTGAATTTCCAAGAGATTTTGAATGAACAAAGAACACTTCCTGCAGATTTTTGTGTTGTTTCAAATCATTTATAAGTTGAATTTTTAGATTATTGTGAGTATTTGAATGAGGGTTAGTTTCTTACTTCATCATAATTTCCCATCTACACATAAAAATGTGAGGGAATGATGCCTCAAAAAGTCAAGAAGGAAATAAAAGGACCCCCAAACTATCCATGTTATAAGACAATTGGCTGATATTATGTTGGACAACCTAGTTATCCCAAAATATTTAGACCTTGGTAGCCCTATGGCAGATGTGCAAATTAATAACACGCTAATCAAGAACACTCTAATTTATCTAGTGGTAGTGATAAATGTGATGATAAGAGAAATAATGAAAAAATCAACTAATGGATCCAAGACCCACTCCCATAGTTTTACAACTGACAGAAAGGTCAATAGTGAAACCAGAGGGTATCATTGAAGATTTAGTCATCACATTAGACTCATGGGAATACCCAACATATTTCATGGTCCTACAACCTACGACCAACCTAGGAGGATACCCATTAATCCTAGGAAGATCATGGGTAGCTGCAAAAAAATGCATTTATTAGACGTAGATATGGAAATATGATAATTTCCAATGAGAGTGTTACAAAAAATTAGTCCTCTACCCACCTGCACAACCTCATGTTGACCTAGAGAAGGCTGTCTAGCCAAACTTGGAAGACAATGACCAATATTATTTACAAATTCTCATGACCATTGAATGAAAATCTAATCAATATCCAGGAAAAGGATGAAATTACTTCCAATATTATGCAAAACTCTTATGGAATGGACCTATAGCAAGACCAATGCCTAGCATGTTTGAATTTCTCATTACATAATATTATATGTACAATAGCCTTTGAATCTACATCATAATTATTAAATACATTATTTCCACGCAGTTGTAATCTTAATTTATCAAGGCTACATGTTGCTTATGTCCTCACTTCTTCTATACCAATGGAAATAACATATGATAGAATACTCAATATCAATAATCAATTGACAACTTCCCAACAATCTAAATTATTTACAATGTTGCAAGCTCACACAACAATATTTTCTTGGGAATACCATGACATGAAGAGTATAGATCCTAATCTTTGTGTGTAAAAAATCTAAATCAATGGGAGATACAAACCAATAAGACAACCACAATGCAATATGAACCTAGTTGTGAGGGATATAGTGAAAATAGAGTTTAGTGGATTCTATTTAGATGCTTAAAGGTTTATATATCAATATCAGACGATTAGATGGGACATATTTAATAATAGTACACGAGAGAAGGGTAAGTGGTGGTATGTGGTAGTTATAGAGAATTAAATGCAACCACGAGGGAGGATCATTTCCTCTTCCTTTCATTAGTCAAGGCTAACCAGATTCGTTAGAAGCGCCTAGGAAAAGAATCATATCTTTCCTCCGAAAGGCCGGACTGCGTACGACAGTAATCTGGTCAAAACAGCCAAAGACCTTTAGGGATAAAAAACTGCTTTTACCGCAGGAGTTACTCTTTGCAAATGCATATTCACCGCTTTACATTACTACAGCACCTACAACTTTTTCAAAAGGTTTAAACTTTTGGCCCTGCTTTTCAGGATATTTTTTTTTTCCCGTTTTGCACTTTGAAATACTTGGGATGGAGACACCACCTACTTGGAAAAGCAGCCAGCTTTGAGAGAAAGGGTTCTAACTTTAAAAGGAGTTGCACCCAAAAATTCCCCGGTAATCTCCAGAGTGATGGGCTTTAGTGTTTGGGATGAGATTTTGGAACACTTTGGGTCAGAGTGAGAGGGTTGGAATCCTAAAAGAAAGAAGAAGAAGAAATACTCGTAATCTCCCTCCACCTGATGGCAAGATTTTCCTTGCAGGCCATGCAGGATGAATTACCCAAAGTTGGACTGAAATGGCTGTAGATGGCTCCCTATTTTTTCCTCTTATCTAAGGACATTGGTTTGAATGGAACACTGCTGCAAAATATCTCCTAAAGATAGTGTTTTTGAGGGACTTAGCACAAAGTTCCTTTTCAAATACATACAAATGCATTTGATTTTTCTATAGGATTTATTTTCGTACAAAAGAAAGTTAATTTGGAGTATGTTATTTATTATATAAGTAAAAATCTACAAGTTGTTGAGCTTAATTATACTATTGCAGAGAAGGATAATTTAACAACAGTCTATGCAATTAACAAATTCATACACTATATCATTGCCTATCCTATTTTTGTTCATACTAATCATACAACAATTTGATATTTAATGAAAAAACTAGTGGTTGGTGGACAACTTGTAAGATGGTTATTATTTCTGCAAGAATTTAATGTCACTATTGTGGATAAACCAAGCAAGGAAAACATAGTAGATGATTTTCTCTCTAGGCTAAACATCAAAACAAAAGAAGAAATTATGGATGACTTTTTTCTTGATGAATACTTGTTTGCCTTAATAGTACACACACCTTGGTATGTAGATCTAGCTAACTACTTGGTTGTAGGTGATACACCCCATCATCGTTCACTAGGAGAAATGAATCATTTAGTTGAATACAACTTCCCATATTCATGGGTGTTTGCCTACTTATTCTACATGGGCCCTAATAATATTATTTGTATATGCATAATGAAATATGGTATTTATGACATTATGAAGGATCATGATGAGCCTTGTAGAGGGCACTTTGCAGCCATGAGAACAACACTCAAGATACTAAACACTGGATATTGTTGGCCAATGCTTCATAAAGATGCAGTTAAGTATAAAAGAAGATGTGATCATAGTCATAGAATGGGTAGACCTACAAAGAGCAATGAGAATCCCCTACAACCATAATTGGCTATTGCACCGTTTGATAAATGGGGTCTTGATTTCATTGGACCAATAGACCCCACTTCCAATAATAAGGAGTATATACTAGTCTTTATTGACTATCTAACCAAATGGGTAGAGGTTAAAGCATTACAATTTTCTAGAGATAAAAAGGTTGCAACATTCCTATATGAGGATATCTTCATAAGGTATATAGTGCCTAGGGAGATAGTCACATATCAAGGACCATAATTTACTTCAAATATGATTGCCCATTTGGTCAAATAATATGAGATCATACATAGGAAGTCAACTCCTTACCACCCACAATGAAATGGACAAGTTAAGGTTATAAATAGAGAAATTGAATCAATTCTAACCAAGACAGTCAAATCACATAGAAAGGATTGGGTAGCAAGGTTACCAAAAAGCAGTTTGGGCATATAGGATAACCTAGAAAACCACCACAGGATTTATGACATATGAATTAGTATATGTGAAAAAGATTTTCCTCCCCATTGATTTTGAATATAAAACACTTAGAACAACTATGCATCTCGGAATGGATCTCTCTGAAGCTCAAATAGATATACTACACCATCTCAATGCTCTAGATGAGTTAATGATGGAAGTAGTTCATCATATAAAAATTGTGCAAAAGCAAAGAATCAAATGGCATGACTAGTTCATCAAAACAAAAGAATTTCATGAGGGATATTAGACATAACTCAATTATTCAAGATACACTTGGATCACAAGGGTAAATTGAAAACATAGTGGTTAGCTCCTTATGAAATAAAACAAGTCTCTTAAAATAGAGTAGTACAATTAACAACAATTGATCTAGTCAAATTCTCTATGATGGTAAATGGGCATTGTCCAGAGCTTTATACAAATCCATTGTATAAAGAGGAGTTTATACATGATTTGCAACAACAATTTACACCACCCTTAGGTTTACCAAAATCAACATTAATTTCCAATCGTAAAGACACCATTGAATCATCCATTTCCATATCTATAGATGAGCCAACCAACTCACCTACTCATATTCAACAGATATGATTGTCACTCATTAATAATAAAAAAAACATACACACACACACTACATCTCTAATAAAATGTCCCACCAGCAAAATCCATTACTAGATACATGCAATAAAATTACAAGCAATTCTCCTCATAGGACCTGTAGCAACAAACCCGAGGCATTTACACAAGGTACATGTTCTACTATTTCCCACAATAACTACCTCCAACTCACTTCCACTCCACATGCAACAACTATCACTTTCCATTGACATCACATTCATCACATCACACACAACATATCACTTCACTACAAGTTACTTCCATTAATGTTGTAGCCTTCCTTTTGTACTAGTATTTTTGCAAACATTTCATTGCCCACTCGATTTATTAATGTGACAAGATACATGTAGTCACATCCATTTACTTCCATCATCACAACTTTCTAAACTAGTTGCTACTCAACGGCCATCCAAATAACATCACACACCACCACCTTTCTCATCATCGCAACCATTCCAAGTATTCTTCACATTACCAACTATGATTACCATTAACTCTTTATTTTCTCTAAAATTCATGTTCATACAACATTTAATTCATACTATATACCTATTTGTGATGCTCTAAACATGAATTCCTTTGTACTCCCCATATACCTTGTCATTTGAGGATAAATTAAAACTTTCAACTGGGGGATGATTTCATATTAATTATAAATGTAAAAAATATTTGGAATGCCTTGTACCTTCATAAGCTAAATGATCAATCGATTAAGTTTAAAATTACATATACCGACACAAGCAATCTCTGGTAAAGTTACAACTGAAACGAAGAAAAATAGAACCCTAGGTCTAATGTGTAAACCTAGGATTCAAATTTTGTGTGTGGGGGTGCCTTTTTGTAATATTTCATTAAGATGGAGATCAACAAGGTGTTTAGATTGACTTTCAACCATGAAGGTGAGCCAATTAGACCTAGATCTGCATCTTTTAGGGTCTTAAAATGGATTGGAATTCATTTGTTCATTAGCCTAATTAGACTATGTGCCCTAGTATGAAAAATGCAAGATATTGATAGTTAATAGATTGAAATAGAGATTTGCAAGAAGATATGGGAAGGGAAGAGTGTTGTGTACCTATCCTAAATGTTTGGTATCAATTTTTATAGGAGGATAGAGTCACCCAAAGGTGTCCCAGTCCTTGTAGGGGTGTCCTCTGCTTTTGTAGTCCTTTGATGGAAGATCCGAGATCCTTGTTTCCACTTGCAGACTTGTTAGATCAGTGTCGGATAATTTTGTAGGTGAGTTTCTATGAGTTGACAAGGTATAAGTTTTTGAATGCAACAATGGATAAATGTTCTTCAAACTTCCTTCAATCCTCTTCAAACCTAAAATCTACACATTCAAAAAGAGAGGAAATGTCGTGCCATTTAGATGCTTTCCTTAGTTAAACCTCGTGTTAGTGTTTCCACTTCCACAATGGCAATGTCAATGATAAATGGATAAATGATAGGAAGAAATGATGAAATCACAAAGTGTTACAAATCACCACCCATCTATGGCTTCCTTGAAGGACTGAAGTCATGTACATCACTTCAATGTCTTGGATCTTTTCTTGCTCGATTGCTTGAATTTCTTTGAGACCTACAACAAGGGTTAGCCTTCACAAATAATGATAACATGAACATACATAAACTCACATAGGATTTTACATGATGCTTGGATCTTGAATTGCTACAATAAAGCTCTGAAATATTGTTGTTGACTTGCTTGATAGTGCTCTTGATCATAAGTTTACCAATATTTTTCTAGATTCTTTCACATAGTTTTCAAAATGGTGAAATAACTATGTATATATAGGCATTTATTCTAATTTCCCGCAAATTAAATCCTAATAGCTAACATTTGTAACCTGAATTTCAAATGTTAAAATATAGACACCCACATATTCACATTTGGATCTCGACAAAATAGGGGGACTCAAACGCCTAAGGGTATCCTATTCTTGGCCCTATTTTCCATAAAATAGGGTGTTAGGGGAAAAACATTAAATAAATGCATTTGTTCAATGCTTGTCATTTCTCAAAAAATGGTAAAAATAGGCTATAAAATGTATAATTTAGGAAATAGGGTGCTTGATTAGGCTCAATAATTTAGGGGGGACAAAACATAGTATGAAATTGTCAAGAGTGACAATTTAAGATGCTACATTTTGCTCCCACTTTAGTGAGAGTATGAACTTACACTTAGACTCACACTAAAGTAGAAAATATATGTTAAGAGGGGTCTAATTGACCAAATATTGAAGAGATGGGATGACTAAGGATCAAGGTAGAGTTCACAAGCTCCTATAAGGATCAAATATCCCATTTCAAACCAACATAAGCACAAAGGAACATACACATGTATGAAATGCAACAAGACACCATCCACAAACATACATGTCACAAAACACAAAGCATATAGGATGAAAACACATGATATAACATAATATATAAATGACAATAAATGAATATAAACATAATTAAAACACAATGTAAACATGAACAAGACACACAAACAAACACACAATAAAAGTACAAGGTTAGTACTAAAGGAATTCAAGTCGGTAAGGCAAATAGACCTTAGTCTTAAATTTGTCTCAAATACCAAACGTCATCCATCGAATAAAGGAATGCTCCCATGAGGACTAAAAAGTTGCGTTATTCCACATTTATCATGATCCACATGGATCTTCTAGCTAGCAAGTTGTGTTATACTAGGTGTCCATGCAATATGATGAGTTTCACAAGCCTAGCAAGGTGTGTTATGTTAAACACTCATGAAACACATAACTCTATTGGAAAGCAAGTTGTGTTATGCTCGATGACCATGTTAAGGCATTCATAACTCAAATCACAAACTAGAAGGAAACACATACTAGTGAAGTTTGATATTCACTAGGTGATCCCCCAAGACAAGGTAGCAAAATGAGAAACACACTAGGTTTAGTGAAGTTTGTTATTCACTAGGTGTGCACCCATGTCAACCATACCAAGAGTTATACTCCTCGATAAATAGGATAAGGTGCTACAAAAATGATCAAGATGTTATGCCAACACATCATTGAGTTCAATTCCTATGAACAAAGTGAAGCAAAAATGGAAAACTCACCTAAAGAGGTGTACAAACTCACATAGGGAGGTGCATAAACGATGAAAAGATAAGGCCAAAACCTCGAGGGGTGTTATAACACCACCACAAGAGGTTATTTTCAAAACAAAAAAGGGGCATTCCTCAATATATGAAAGTTCACACCTTAGGGAACATCACACATGACATCCCACCAAGAGAGGACAAGTTGCGGAATAGAAACTCACACCTTAGGGCATGCTAACCATAGCCATTACTGCCAAGGGGAACATCATATTCCAAGAAAAGTCACTCTTAGGGGATATCAAGCCCAATATCATGACAAAGGAGACACTAACATAGATCAAGAAGGCCATACTTTTATTGAGAAGGTCATACTTCCTGGGAGATGTATGCTATCATCAATAAAAAGGGACCATTTTTTATGCAAACAATAAGTAGAGGACTATATGGCCAACCTTGAAATGTTAGTGTACTTGCTACACTAGCGTTTTAAGGAGATATAAAGAGATCACTTGCTAAAAGGAATCCACCTAACAGAAAGCTACCTAACCCCTTGCCCCCTAAGTGTAGGGACAAAAGACGAACCAAGATAGATGATGATATGTCGGTCCTTACAAAATGAAATATGATTGCATAAAGCTTAGTTTATACCCCCATTAATGGTAGTGAGCATGTTGTGATACTACAACTACCACATAGCAAGGAGAAAAGAATATTAATGTTAATCTATCATACATTCAACTTGATCCCGGCAAGGATCAAATTCTCTTAATTTCTTCTTTAAAGCACAACATTCATCAGTATTATGTTCAAATATTCTACGATATGTGCAACAAGATGTATTTGTATTTTTTTTATTGTATTTTCATTCACACATAGGTGGTATTGTAATCAATCCTAAATTTAAAAGTGTAGCTAGACTAATCTCAATCTTTGATAAAGGACGCAAAGAGGGTAGCACGCCTTTCTTAATAGGACCATGGACTTTTTATTTCTTAGTTGGTCAAACAAATGTTTCATGTAAAGGTGGAGGACCTTGGTAACCTATTCCTTTTGTATCTTCGAATGGTGTTTTTTCCAAAAGGGAGTGGATCTCATGTTCATTCTTTATGTCACATCCTTGTTTTGTCAATATCTTAAAGCCTTTCCCATAGATTTGCTCCAAGTTAACAAGTGTGTTTGTAACCTTATGCTCATTTTATGGAAGAGTGGTTGATGTGCTTTCCTTGTGATTGTTATTGATAGGTGTTTCCATGTGTATTGGTTGAGGTATGAATTGTAAGTCACTATCCTTATACAATGCAAAAAACATTTCAAGTGGTCATATGATAGGTGGTGTTGGTTGTTGGTATAAGTGATTAGGACATCTTGTGGAAGGATAAAAGGTTGTGTTCTCGGTTTACTCAGCTCGAATTCACGATCCATGCTCCTCCTCCATCTGACCCAGATCATCCCCATAGAAATTGCATCCGGCCGGGGAGGCGGAAGATTTGCTGATAATTCCTCAACAAAGTCAGGGTCCCACCCAGCCCTTGCATAGAAGCCTTCCATCGGGACTTCAGAATTCGCCTCTAATTACCCAAGCTGCTTTAAGCTATAGGCGACGTTTTGGTTTGGTGGGCTTCTGCAGTGAACGTTGGGAAATTTCAACCTTCCAAAATCCTGGGATGCGGGGGTCAGAAGAAGACTCCTATCACAAAGTTACTAGCATTCCAGGACCCACCGTCGCTTTGAGGCCGTCCCCTCTCTCGGTGCGGGACTTTCCAAAGCTTAAGGGTTATTAAATCTAAGATGTGAGCTGAACCGGTTTTGCAGTCCGTTTTTGCTTAGAATAGGAGTCAACTTGAATTAAAAGAATATAACAAAGTTGCTTCAAAATTGCTGCTTGAAGTGCAGTGCTGTGAAACAGAAATGCTTCGCAGATAATGGAGAAAACTATGACCCGAATTGGGATATGCTTGTTTTACAAAATTCCCCATTTTAAAAAGTACTAGATTAGATTGCAAAATTCCCTAAAATCCATGATAGATTTTTTGAGTTCCTTGCAAAAGCTAATTTGAAAAGAATTCCTAAAATGAATCTCCATTAAAAGATTCCAAAATACTAGTATACAGCTGGCCCCTGAGTTCATTTAGAAATGCAGGGGTCACTTTGAGTACATGGGTTCTAGAATCAACGGATAAAGGCACCCAAGGGTGCCTATTTCCTTGATAGTGTGTTTGAAAACTAAAAAAACTGAATGTTTATTAGACTATCTAAGTGCTCTATTTCTACGTGCAAATAGTTTTAAAAGTCACCATTTCTCCAAAAATTTCTCAATTTAAGATAATGTGACTTAAATGCAAATGTGTAACAATGCTTGAACAAAAAATTCCAATTATGAATGGAAATTTTCAATGTAGATCTAATCTAAATGACTGAAATAAACCTTAATGCAACTTATGATGTAATATGATATGCAATTTTTAAAAAAAAAATTTATGTCTTTTATGATTCAAAATGAAACCCTAAATGAGAAATGCAAAAAAATGCAATGCAAAACTTAAATCTGGGGTGAATTTCAGAAGGTATATAATGTTAACAAGTCATTTTCACCAAAATAAAATAAAGAGAAATAGAACCCTAGGTCTAATGTGTAAATCTAAGATTCAAATTTTATGTGCAGCGATGCCTTTTTCTAATGTTTCATTAAGATAGAGATCAACAAGGTGTTTAGATTGACTTTCAACCATCAAGGTGAGCCAATTAGACTTGGATCTACATCTTTTAAGGTCTTGGAATATATTGAAATTAATTTTCTTTTATTAACCTAATTAGACTATGTGCCCTAATATGAAAAATGCAAGATACCAACAATTAACAAACTAAAACAGAGGGAAGGGCAGAGTGTTGTGTACCTATCATGAAAGTTTTGTGTTGGTCTATATGGGAGGAAAAAGCTTCCCAAGGGCATCCCAGTCCTTGTAGGGATGTCCTACTCTACTTTTTCAGTCCTCTAATGGCAAATCTGAGATCCATGTTTCTACTTGCAGACTTGTTGAATCATTGTTAGATAATTTTATAGGCGAGTTTCCATGAGTTTACAAGGTCTAGGGTTTTTAATGCAATAATGGATAAATGATCTTCAAACTTCCTTCAATCCTCTTCAAACCTGAAATCTACACATTCAAAAAGAGAATGATAAATGCCTTAGTCAAACCCCTGTTGGTGTTCCACTTCCACAATGGCAATGCTAATGATAAATGGATAAATGATACGAAGGAATGGTGAAATCATAAAGTTCTACAACTCACCACCCTTCAATAGTTTCCTTGAATGACTAGAGTCATGCACATCACTTCAAGGTCTTGGATGTTTTCTTGCTTGATTGCTTGAATTGCTTGGAGATCTACAACAAGGGTTATCCTTCACAAATAATGATGACATGAATGTACTTAAACTCACATAGGATTTGGCATGATGCTTGGATCTTGAATTGCTTTAATAAAGCTCTAAATTTTTTTTCTTGAATTGCTTGACAATGCTTCTGATCATAAGTTTACCAATAGTTTTCTACATTCATTCACTTATTTTTCAAAATGGTGAAATGACTATGTATTTGTCAACTAGGAAATGAGATACATAATAAAGTATGAATAAATGCAACCACTAACTGCAATCCAAGCTAAATACTCAAATCAATCAAAACATAAAGAATAATTGTAACATAGACCATAATAGAATGATACAATAATACATTCCTATGTTACCCTCGGTTGACCTTGATTGTTCTTCTTTGTCTTGCTTTTTCTCTCAGTTATTTGTACACTATGTATCATATAGCTCAATGAGAATGAATAAGATAAATGGATAAAAAACGTGAAAGAATCATGGTTAGCCTTCAAATAAGAATGATGGATGCTTTTATAGAAAATTTTGATTTGAATGGATGATCAGGATTAAGAGGTGATGATCAAGATCAAGGGTCAAGAATCCTTGAGAAGAATTGATTAGGGAGTTAATTGCAACTAGCTGTAGGATTTCAATTATCTATTTGCATGAGGAATTGATTGATCAATTAAGGGATTTGATTACCTTGCTAACTCTCACTGAGTGGGAGTAAATTGATTTGATTGATCAATGGGAAAACATTAATTATCTAGTTGATTGGAAGAGAGTGTTTGATATGAATAAGGTGGAAATTCATGAGATAATAATTAATTAAATGAATTAATTATTTGAGGAATGTGCAAGAGGGAATTGATAAATAAATAAAATGTTTTATTTATTTGAAGAAATGGATAATGTTGAGAGGAAATAGGATAAGTAAATAATTAAAGTAATTATTCAATTTAGAAAGTGGGTGAATATTATTTGAATAACTAATAATAATTATTTAATTAATTTAAAGAATAAGATAATTAAAGATGTAATTAAATTTAAATAAGATTTATTTAATTAATCAGGAAGAATAAAGATTAAAGATATAATGAAATAAACAAGATTTATTTAATTAATCAAAAAGATTGATGATAAAGTGAATTAATTAAATAACATAAAGTTATTTAATTAATGGTGGACATACGACTTTAGATAATAATTAAATAATTAAACATTATTTAATCACTATGGGAAGATGATAATTAGTGTTAAAATGTTACTTCAAGTATCTACATTTTCCCCCTCTTTGATACAATACATTTTTATAGTGTTGTGTCAAAAAAAAATTTAAAATTCATGTTCAGAACTTGCCTTGGTATGAATTAATGGCAACGGGATAGAATGGTGCCCCCTTTGGGAAATTTGGATTTTTTTTGAGAAATTCCAACAAGCTAATTTTATTCGTTTAGGTGCAAGGATTGACAGAAGAAATGTTAATTAGAAGAGAAGGTTAGTAAGAAGTGAAGCAGTGAAGTCGATTGGCTAAAACATCCTGTTGTAGGCAAGAGGCCATGAGGTCTAGTCTCCCCCCTGTCCTCGTGGTACTAGAGGGCTTGTCGTGCCAACGTCACCAATCACGTGATTTTTTTTTACTAGATGCACTGTGGTTTATAGTGGGCTACATGATTCTTGTAGTCTAAAAAAAGTAAGAAGTGAAGAATAGTTAGTTGGATCATCCATCCAAATCAATATTGGGGTATGATTGATAGATTTTGAGCTTTAAACAATGCATGTTTTTTATCATAAAGCATTTTATTATGTGAAAAATAGATGTATGCACACCAAAGCATGAATGGTGAGGGAAACTTTTGTTTTTATTTGCCTAAAGTTATTGATATATGGACAAGTGGATATATGTACACCAAGTTGAGACAAACCTTGGTGACGTTAATATCTGTTGTCAAGATTTAGACACATCAGACAAGGATTGCCCAGATTCATACTAGTAACAATAGAACCTTGTTGGAATATGTGAGGAAGTAGCCATAGAGCATGTTGATCCTAATCCAAGAAAGTGTTAGTTGACCTTTAACTTGCATAGGATGTTTTGATTATGCCAAATGAAACCCCAATCACACACAAGGAACTTAGTTGCCCTACTAGTCATATTGTCAAGACAAATTGCAAACAAAAATCAACATAAATGGTCATGATCCATCTTCACTCCTCTAATATTTTATGGATATCCTCAAGTAGCATAGGAACATGATAAGATAAATCAGATAAAAAAGATAAGACTTAACTAGACCAATTCAGTCAACAACCATTTAGATCTTCTTACCAATGATAAGTGTTTTGAGATAGGATTATGTCTATTTTTAGGAATTAAAACATCTCATATAAGACAACTAGTTTGTTTTTGAGGATGCAATAACCTATATAAGACAATTGATAACTGATAGAGATTGGTAATTTCATTGATAGATAGGTAGGTAATTGATCAGCCAAGTTGCAGGCTAGTTTGATAGCTTTGTCTGTTGTTCCATGATTTGTTAAGCTCAATTTTTTTCATAGAATATTTTGTTTGTGTTACACCTTGTCTTATTGTTACTGAGTTACATTTACCATCACGGGTAAATAGGATGAACGTAGATCATGATTTTGATATGTTTGTTAAATGAATGAAATACTAAAATAGGTATTAAGATGTTATTGTTTTGAAGGAGTAATTATGTTTATATTGATTAAGTACAATGGAAGAATGTGTATTGCAATGTGAATACATTAATGCTTTGATGATGCATATATATGTGTGTGTGTGTGTGTGCACAGATAACTACCTTTGCAAATGTGACAAGTTGGTTGCAAGTGCAGGTTCACGCCTCTGAAAGGGAGGGGAAGTATCACTCAGGGGAATAATTTTGGTCTGGAAACCCTTAATGAGTTTAAACTGAGTTTCACACACCCATTGTCAGAATGGTCAAGTCAATAGTTTCGGGAAAAAGGTAAGATACCTTGAATTGATTGTTTAGGAGAGGTTTTATTTATTTGTGAGGTCATGCTTGAAATAGGTTATTTATGTGGATCAAATAATGTGATTGTATGAATTTGGTTTTATTCTCAGGTTTTCTTAGTTGTTCATAATTTAAGTTATATGATTGAGTCTCTTTGATATGTGTGAGTTCTTCTTTGTGTGTTTTAATCGATGATTATATATATATATGCACATGTGCGTAAGTATAAACGATAACCCATGCACAAGTATGTCGTTTGCATAGGGAAATTGAGTGGACATTTTTGTATGTATATATATATATATATTGATCGATGAAAACATAATTATACATATTTTGTATATATATGTATGTGGATATATATGTTTGAGTTTAGATAATAGGGTAATCTGGTATATGTATATATGTGATACACACACACACACATATATAATTGCTTATATATATTTGAAAGGCTTTATATGTTTTTATTATCTTATGAATATAATATTATATATATACACATATACATATCATATTACATATATCGAATTATATATTTATATATAGTGAATCAATTATCATAAATTGATTGATAGAAACTGACTAATGTATAAATCAATGGGATACATTGATTGCTATTTATTTAATATGTTCGTAATGCTTTGCATTTGTTGTGGCTATTGTAAATATGCTTGTTTTGTAAAGTATGCACGACTTAAACAATAAGTGTGATGCTTTTAAGGCCATTATGGGTCGATTTAGGTAAGCCTCGGGGAGGGGATAAACTCTACATGGAATAAGGAAAACATTCAAATTAAATGTCATGATTAAAATGAAAACATACCACTTTATATAGTACATTGCCATACACAAAAGATGGTTGAACCTTTGAATTGCGTATAAAGACTTTGCATTGAAATGTTCAGGGAAACATTAGAGTGCATACGAAGGCAGCGCTATAGGCATTTATATTGTTTTATCATGCTTGCAAATGGAATGCGATATAGTGGAAGGCATGCGAAAAATATATAAGACTTGATCAATAGTATTGAAAGCTATTTGTGATGCATTTAAAAACTTTGACCCATTCATAAATATGCAAACACCCAAAGCACATTAGAGGTTTATGTGGCACCAAATTGTGAATATTTGCATTGCATTAGAAGTATATTTTGTGAGCTCTTTCCAACGATGGAAACCAAAGTAAATGGGAGAATAAGTCAAGTAAATGTTGGCATGAATTGAGTCAACCTGTTTGATCAATTATCTTGAATATCTGAAATGCATTCTTGCTATCTTTGAATGAAGCAACCTACTATTATGTTTTGCTAAGTAATAAGTTTGGATTCTATCGCCTTTTGTTTGCCTAGTTGAGTCAAATCATGCAAGTTGAGAAGTGTCAATTCATCTACCTTGTTTCTAGCATGTAGATGTTGATTTCTGTGTATATATAGAAGCATTCTTTACCTCAAAGGGACACATATCTGCACTTTGTTGTTATCTTCTAAGATTTGCTCTGTTCTTCTAAGTTTTGTGAGAGTTTGAGATAGGTTGTGAAAGGGTTTTAGTGAGAGAATTTATGAGGGTATTTGGAAGAGTGGATGTGATTTGTTGCCAAGCTACAAGTTGTTTAAGGGGGCTAGGATTGGAAACCAGCCTGATCAAATTGGAGCTTTGTATTACAGGCATGTTGTATCTTACTCCCTTATGCTTTGTTTGACTTTGGAATTTTTTTGTGATGATTGAATGTTCTTGGATATTACTTTCTTTGATAGAACCTATCTATTAGGTTAATACTTTTATATACTCTATATATGTTTTCATATGATGTGTTTCTAATCAAAATTTACATAGATAGTCTATACTATACGTAGATTACATCAATATCATGGGGGGATATCTTGAGTATGTTAGCTTAAATGCTAGAAAAACCTTGGAAATGATGATAGTGATGGTTTGAAAGAGGTTCCATCGTTGATAGGATGTGACATCATGTAAACCTTATTGTTAGTCTATGCTAGAATGATCATTAGATTGTTGCTCTACTTGAATATTGATTGAAACCCTAGGTTGAGAATAAACTATTGGGTTGAGTTGTTTATTTGATCCTTGTTTGAAGCACATAGGTTGAGAATAACCTACATGGTCAAAATGATCATTGATTACTAGTATTATACTGGGATTAGGGTAAACTAAGAATGGGATTAACCTTTGTGATTAAGTTGATCACTTGAATTTATGAATTACTATTTGGTTGGAGCCATAGGCGGGATTACCCTACAAAGTTGGTTGTTTTATAATCTTGACATGAAGTAATTTTATTGACGTGAATCTACTTTTTGAATAGCCTTTTATTGATGAGGTTACATTCTTGATTAAGGTCCTTTATTGCTAAGACCACACTTTTGAGTGAGTCCTTTATTGATGAGATTATACTTTGATTGGATTCATTTATTGTTGATAGTTATACTTTTAATTTAATATCTTTTCTTGTTAAGTTTACACCTTTGAAGGGAGTCATTTAATGTTGAGATATACCCTTGATTGAAGACTATGTTGTTGAAAATACACTTTTTGGATAGTTAATTAATGATATGGCATTATGCTATTCCATATGGTTATTTGGTAAGTAAGAGTTACCTAAATTATTTACTTATAAGTTGTGTTAGTTAAGCATAGATGTATATAGGTTGTTCCTGGGGTTATAAATTATCCAATGGAGGGAATTGCCTATGCATAGAATATAATTGGTCTTAACAAATCGATTTAGAATGGTGGATGAGCATGTGACATCCATTTCGAAGTAGGGGTGATGAATACTTTGGCCAAAGTGGTGTAATTTACCACTGGTTACATTGTCAGTTCATTGTGTTACCTTACTCATTCATGCTAGTCCGAGATTGTCATACACGTAGAACATAGATGTGTTGTATGGTCAAGTTCTAGTTATGCAGGCCGCAACACTAGCTCGAATTAGGCTAGTATTTTGTGGTTTCTAAACCAAAGCTCTTCGTTGAAGGGTAGGTCCATCTTACCATATGTGGTAGATGTGCGAGGGACCACAGTTAATCTATGGATGACAAAAAAGCACTTGAGTGATGCTTCTCCTCCTAGTCAGCAA
>VDFB02070800.1:0-18266 GCA_007258455.2 Sequoia sempervirens | reverse complement strand
TTGTTGGCTCAACAGGAAAAAAATGGTAAGGACTATCTGGTCTATTACATCAGTCGAACCTTGATAGATTATGAGAAAAGATACACAACAATAGAAAAATAATGTTTGGCTCTTGTATTCGCAACTAGTAAATTGTGACATTACTTACTAAATGTGGGGATACGTGAGATGGAAATTTGATCCTCTCAAACATCTTTTCAATAAAATAGATTTATCAGGACATCTAGCTAAGTGGGTGATATTGTTGACTAAGTTTGACTCCACAAAAAGCAACTAAGGGTCAAGCCTTGACTGACTGATTGGCTGACGCTCCTTCCCCTTCGACATTACTTAGCAATGACTCTTTCCCTGATGGTAATGTGTTGAAAATTGAAACTAATACATGGGAATTATACTTTGATGGATCTAAGTGTAGAATAGGCTCTGACACTGGGGTTATAATAATTTTGCTCATAGGAAAGCCTATTCCATTGTTGTATCGGCTAAACTTCCTATTTACAAACAACACTGCTAAGTATGAAGTGTTGCTTGCTGGGTTATGTGCTACTTTAAACATGGGTGCAAGAGACATTAAGATATTTGGTGACTCACAATTAGTAATCAAGCAAATAAATGGGACATATCAAGCAAAGCATGACAAATTATCAAAATACAAGGATCTCGCAATGAACTTGTTAGAGAAGTTTGAATCTTTTACCATTGACAACATCCCATGAAAAGATAATCAGCATGAAGATGCAATGGTGAGTGTAACTTCTCTTATATCACCTCAAGATCCTTCAAAGGATTTCCCATTTACTGTTCACCCAATCATGAAACCATCAAGCGATGGTAAAATCAAATAATTATTAGCATCAACCAAGGAAGACTCGAGTGAATGGTATGATACAATATTTAACTATTTGAAATAGGGTACCATTCCTGAGCCAACAACAAATAACACCCAAACTCGCTTGCAAAAACTAGCAACCGAGTGTACATCATCCTTGCCAACATATTATATAGAAGATCCTTTAATGATA
Source organism: Sequoia sempervirens (assembly GCA_007258455.2). NCBI lineage: Eukaryota > Viridiplantae > Streptophyta > Pinopsida > Cupressales > Cupressaceae > Sequoia > Sequoia sempervirens. Next base: position 17,244 of record VDFB02070800.1, on the reverse strand, counting down.
TTTTTCTTAGATGTCTTAAAGAATCCAAAATCCCTATAGCACTTGAAGAGGCTCATGCAGGTGCCTATGGAGGTCATTTTGGAGGGAGATCCTTAGTGCAAAAACTCATTTGCATGGGATATTACTGGAGACATATGGAGAAAGATTGCTTTGTGTATGTTAAGAAATGTCATAAATGTCAGGAACATAGAAATTTGATTCATGCTCTTGCTTATGAGATTCATGCCCAAATTACTATTTGGCCATTCTCAATGTGGGGATTGGATCTAATTGGAAAAATCTCACCACCTTCATTTTTTGGACATACATTTATAATCACAGCGATAGATTATTTTACAAAATGGTAAGAGCCTATTCCTCTTTTATCCACAAATGTTGATGTAATATGTTGTTTCATATTGGAACACATTATTGCTCACTTTGGACTTCCTTTCGTGTTATTTTCAGAAAATGGGACACCATTTAAGAACAATAACATGAAGAAGTTCATCGACACGTTTAATATCCAACATCGCTTTTCAACACCTTACTACTGACAATCTAATGGTCAAGCCGAAGCAATTAATAAAACTCTTGAACAAATATTAAGGAAGACAGTAAATAAACATAACAAGGATTGGCACACACAACTGACATATGTGTTATTGGCTTACTGTACTAGCATCAAAACATCCATTGGAAAAACACCCTCTAACCTTGTCTATGGTACTGAAGCGATTATGTCCTTGGAGTTAGAAATCCCCATGTTAAGGATTGCTCTTCAAGGACTTATTGATGACGATTCTTATAAAGAACAAAGATTACACTAGCTTGAGATGCTTGATGAATAATGCATTAATGATCTTGAGCATCTCCAATATTATGCTAAACAATTACAACGTAATTATAGTGATCACGTGATCGCTCAGGTATTCAGTAAAGGTGACAATCTTATATGAAAATAAATGAAATGTTAATGCCAACCTGACTGAGAAAGGAAAATTCAGTCCTAATTGGTTAGTACCTTACATAATTAATGAAAGCTATGGGTCCAATGCATACACGTTAATCGAAATGGATGGCACACCTCTCAAAGATCCCATTAATGTCGCCCATTTGCGCTGGTATTATGTCTAATCCTTTTGAATAGTATGAATGATAATGTAGTGGCATTAGAGTTAGTGGATAATACTCCATGTGCTCTCGCTTTTCTTTGTTCTTGAAAAATAGTTATTTTTGTGTCTCGAATCTTAAAGTGGTTATTTAATTCATTTTTAAGTAATTAATTTAGGTTTCATGCTATTCGGGTTCATCTTGTGTGTTATGTTAGATTAGATCCTTGTATGCATTTAATGTTCTTTAATTAGACCATAGGTGTATTTAATTTAGCATAACAGAATCAATATGTTGCATCTAAGAGAAACTACATAATAAGTTTTAATTAAATCACATAAAGCATGTTAAATCATGGAGTCATTCATTAAATAATCTTAAAAAGGTTATTTAATTAATCACATTGCCATTTAACATTCAACACAAAAAATAAAACATCAGATGCTCATATATATATATATATAATTTAGTTTTGTGTACATGTCATCAATATATACAATGTCACTAAGGTTTGTGATTGCCAGATGCCTTGGGATCTGGTGCTCGCATGTGTCTAGTAGTAGTATGTTGGGAGATGGTGGTGTGCAATCGTGATTGTGATCTACTAAGTGTACCAAGATCAAACTGTAAGCCTCGTATATGTCCAAGGGCCTCCCGATGCTCTCTTGCTATCTGCTCTCTCTCCACCTGCAACTTGGTCACCTTTGACTCTAGTCTCTTGATTCAAGATGATTGTGCCTTTGGGGTAGCCTCGGCTCGATGGGCACGCCTCCTAACACTCTCATAATTTTTCTACAATATGACGTAAGGCTCGAACAACTCTAGATCCCACTCCACAATGGGTGGGGGCACATAGTCTGAGTCTGTGGCCTCCTCGTACACTAATGGTGGCACTATCTCTGCAGCCATCTGACGGTAGAGATCTTGGAGGTCTCTCACAGCTCCTACAAGATAGAAAAACATAAACAAAATCAATATGTGATATATATATATACATAAAGCATAAGTATAAAAGTATAACAATAACTAAAATATCATCACCTAGCTCTCTGGCAGGCTATGAGACATCAGCCTCCTCCAGGGTAGCGGCATGGAGGATGTGCTAGCCTTTCCATGACTGTGGGTATTGGTGCCTGCTGCAGCTGCTACTCGTGATCGAGTGATACAAATGAGAGAGGGCTCTCCCCACTCGTGCCCTACTAGATCCTCATATGTTGCCTCACCACCCTTGCTCATGGGCCACTCCTCCTCTTAGTCCTCCTCATCATCCTCCTCATCTCCTCTATCCTAGCCGTCATAGTCAGGATTTGCATCCTCATCATACTCCTCATCTATGACATCTATAAATATGTTTGTAGCCCTGTAGCATGTCTCCTCGCCCTTGTCCTCTACCTCATCTCCCTCATCTAAGAGTGGTCCTGCATCACCTATCAACTTCTCCATAGGAAACATGGGAGATGGTCATGATACTATCCACTATTCCTCATAGTCATCTACAACATCGACGTCATCCGTGTCGAAGACTAGAGGCATATCATGATCCAAGTACTCGGATTCACTGTAGATAGAAACCTCTATAGTGAACCATACAAAATCACCAGGTCTTCGGGCACTCCACACTGATCTCTTGAAGAAGGGTTGTACCCTAGGTGTTATTTGGAACTCCCCAAACTGTTGCATGACCCGATCATAGTAGAAAGGATGCACTATGTAATCGTGTCTTCCAATCAAAAGTTTGTCAAGCTATAATCTCCTCATCTGCCAAGTGTGGTATGGCCATTGAAGCACAAGTTGATAAGGTCTCCAAAGGATCTCATCCTCGTCTAGTCAATCAAATCACACTCTCCAGAAGTATAAATCACCATACTGCCAAAACCATCATAGAGGATAGATGAAGGCCCAAGGATACCCCAAGGTTGTCATACATGGGAAGCTGGTAGGTTTGGTACAAGTAATATGCTCAAGGAACCAAACCTGTAGAAGCGTATAGTGTACCATACTATCTACCTCTTGAAAGAAAAACTTCCCAAGATCATAATATAAGTGTGCTAGGATACAACGCCCCCAAATGTATACTATCTAGTGTGCTCTGCCATCCCTTGTATTAAGTGTACTAGTCCTCCCTCCAAGTGCCCTCCCCGACCATTAGGGATGAGTACTAGTGCAACTATAAGCATCATAATCTTGTCTCACCAATGGGGCTCATGAATATAGTAGCATTTCTAGATCAATCTATGCCCTCACCCTCTCATCATGTGTTGTTCCACAAAGGCAATACTACATGTCCAATTTCATCTTGTGGAATGTTCACTCCGCTCGAAAATGTACTTGCTCACCTCGAATAGGAACTTGGAGTATGTGTTGCACGTCCTCCAGCGTGATCGTCATCTCATTAGTCAATAGATGGAATGTGCATGTATTAGCATCCTAGTGGTCTGCTAGCGCCATCAACAATGCATCATGGTACCTCATGGGGGGCATGAGGTACACCCAGTATAATCCTACAGTCTGTAACAACTTTGTATCCTCCACTGAAAGAGTGGGGGCTAAATCTCTGGGAAGGCTAATATGTTTGCAACCCAGATGTTGCCACAACCAGGTGGGAAGCTAACAAAAAAATAAAAATATTTCCTATAAGAAGTCTAAACTCTTAAATCTTTACATCAACAATCATAAAAGTGTACTAAAGTTGTTCTAGTGTACTTTCCTAAAGGTCCTAGACACTTTAGAACCCTTTTACGACACTTCGTGAAGAAACGAGACACTTTGCAAAAAAGTGGGACACTTCACAAACAAAAGGGACACTTTGCAAAAAAATGGGACACTTTGGGAAAAAGGGGGACACTTTGCGAACTTTTTTCCAAGGCCCTAAATTAACCTAGAAATGCATAAAAATCATAAAATAACTGTGTAAGGACAAAGAAAAGGAAAAAGAATCAACTCACCTCATGATGACGCTTGCCGCATACCACCTGGTCTCGCAGCACGTCCAATCTCACAGGCTTGTAATCTCATATGCGGAATCAAGGGGGGCATACATCTACCCTTAAATATGATTTCTAGATATAGGTCTGATAAGAGGATTTTTGGACAACTAATGGATTCATGTTGCAGGATGCAGTTCCTAACATTACAGTTTTGTAGATGACTACAGTGAGGGATTCATTCTCCCATATCATAATTGAGCTTATATGTGTATCCTTTTATGAAACAAAGGTCATCATTGGATTCCTTTAGCTTACATATGCACATAGAGTCATATGGGTGCTAGAGTGGGGGCTAAATGTAGTGTAGAAAATTGTACGCTCTTGAAAGCGAGGAAATTTCACACTTAATTTGGACCTATTTTCACACCCTTGCATTAATTATCCTTTCAATCATCATTTATAGGCCCCTAAGACCCATTATTTTGGATCTTGGGAACAAGCTCGAATCCCGTTAGGTGCTGAGTCACAAGACCCACGCCTCCAGGCTGGGGTTGGGACCTGTTCGCCGGACTGGGTTGTGCAGGATGAGGTCCCGTTTGGGACTTTCCGGTTTGGTGAGATGTTGTGATTCAGGTTTTACGTTGAGGATTATTAGGTGAAGGGATCTGATATTGATGAGTAGAGTGCTAATACCACAAAGAAAGTTTCTAAGTCATTTTTATCAACTCTAAGCATTTTGAGCAAGCATTTTTCAAGAGATAAGCATCAAGAATCTTCAAAAAAGATTTCACAAGAGCATTCTAATTCCAAAAGCAAGTAAAGTTGAAGCATTAGAGCCACATTTAAGTAAATTTTCAGGTCTTCAAGCTCATGTTCAATCAAGATCTAGCATTGTCAAGGGTTGGTCATGGTTGTCTATGGTGAATCATGATGGATTCTATGTTGGGGTGATGCAACTAGCCATCAAGCCAAACCTAAGGACTTGTTTCCTAAGTGATTCCATCTTCAATTGTCACTCTACATTCAACCTAAAATTTACACACATGCATCGTGGGGAGCTCATTTGGGTTGATTAGAAATCACCACTGGGGTAGATCATTTCCATTCTTGCATCATATTCTTGCGTATGTATTAGGATTGCATCATGTTTTGTTCTTGGTCTTGGGCGCACTTGGGTTCATTCTTTGTTTCGTTGTTTCTGTCAGGATTTGAATTGACGACAGGGGGTTTGATGAGGCAAGCCCTCGCCATCAAAGTTGATTCTATTGACTGCGGGTGTTTTGCAAATTCAAATCCCGAATTAAGGAAGGAAGAGGCAGTGTTGAAGTGCAAATCAAAACCAATTTTTGAAAAGTGTGACTGATTCACCAAAGTGGAGTCCCACTATAGTTGTTGCCGAGATCCGTTTACTTGATTCTGATACCACTTTTCTTAAACAAACTCCCCTACTGTGAGGCTTCTGATCTAGAATCGATTCACCTAGGTTGGTGAATATGGAGGTAGAGAGTTGATCAGAATTCAAATTTCCATAGAGTTGTTTCCAATCACTTCAAGGAAGGTTTCCGAATTTTATTATTTACTTTTTTTTGCTTTTTTGTTCTGTTTTTGCCCATTTCTAGGAATTTTCAGTCATTACGTGAACTAGGGTTTGCTTTTATCTTGCATTTCATTTTCTTTTCCAAGTTTAGACTTGGCGGTGAACCCCTCATTAGATTTCATTCAGCCTTTAGGATAGACCCTTTGCAAGATTTCAATCTCCTTTGCATTGAAATCTCAAGGGTTTTTTATTGAGTGAAGTGTGTGAATATTGCCTCTCTCCTTTTAGGTCCTAAACCTTAAAGGTGAAAGAGAGACCCACAATTTTCTCCATTTTAGCTTGATCATGAAGGCCACCATCATAGACACCAAGGCGACAAATACACTTCAAACCATTTCAAAAATTCATTTTTAACCTACAACGTATGGAGGAAAACAGTGACCCAAGAGTAGGGGTTGACACAAAATTAATAATCAGATAAATCTATTAGAAAATAATTTATCCTATTCAAACCAATATTTAAACCAAACTAAAATAAAACCTTAATCTGTAACTCAAAAAGGAATCTTTGAAAAAGGTTTATTTATGCAGAACTCAGCGATTTCCAAGGATGATGGAAATCTCTGAAAGGTGGATCACTTGTGGGGATTTTAGGGGATCAAGAAATCTCCAAAAAAGGCAATTTATATGTTTCATCAAAGATTTCTAAAAATAAAGAAGTCTCTTGATGAACTTGAATCTTCTAAACCCTATGTTAATCCTACACAATTCAACTTAAAATTCAAAGGGAGTCACCAAATGTACATATGGTTCGATCACTACTGACCTTTGAGTTGGATTTAGCAAGAAAAATCACCTTGAATCAATCTTGGGATGTGCTTAAAGCTCTACAAATTCTCCTTAGGGTTTCTTGATCACTTGGTCACCTGTACTCAACACTCTACTTGTTTGCAAATGAAGTTAAGGTATGAAATGAATTAAAAAAAACCTTTTATATCCTCGAAACTCAGCCATAAATACACTGACAATATAGTTGGTGAGCACTTCATTGGGAAATTTTCAAAGATACAACCCTGTAAAGGATTTCGGGAATTTGAGGGAGATGGGAAATTTTTGGGATTCAAGGAGGACATGGATTTCAAAACTTTGGTATTTTGGGGATTCTATAGGATGGAGAAATCCCCAAAAAAAATGAATCTTTGGGAAATGCAAGAATATTTGAACTTAAGATCTTCTAAATACTTTCAATGACTTCTCACATGACCTTTTTAGTGGAAAAATACTCTGATCTTCCACATTTGATGTGAAATTGATAAATATCAAGAAGATGAATCAAAAATCAAAATTTCAAGGACCTTTTGTAAGGAAAACTAGATGCGGAAAACAATTCTCCTAACGTCAATACCTCAGGAAAGAATGCAGAAGTGCTTTTAAATTTACAATTACAGTCAAAGTTAAGATGCACTATGAAATAGATTACAGAAACAGAGTATTAGAAAAATACACATACACCAGATATATGTGGGAAAACCCTTACGGGAGAAAAACCCACCACATCAAGAGAAATCACTTTGTATTATAGTAATGAAGATTACATACAACTTCCAGACTTATCTTTCTAGTGTCATTATATAGCAGCATTCATCATGTACATTCTTCAAACAGAAACTTCCAAGTTACAGCCTTTACAGATTTTAATTCCTTTACTGATACAGTTTGAATTCTTCACACTCCATTGTTGATCGAACCACTATCCAACCCCCAAGTGTCTGCAACTTCCAACTATATCCATGTCGAATTATGTTTGTAGAACTTCCTCACAGAACCATCGCAAATGACTGTCTTCCAATTGTTCCCCTTTGCCTCCTCCTATTCATCCATGAGACTCCACATAAGACAATCAACCGGTCAACAGAATTTGCAATGCACTAGCATCTCAATGAGACACTAATAGTGTCTCGCCAATGCCACATATACTTCATATCGATGTCACCAAGAGCCTCTAAAGATGCCAAGATGTTATATCGAGCTCCAAGAGATACACTGAGTCATCACATAGTTGCCCTAACCTATCACTTTCGCCAGAAGGTCATAGCGAGTCACTAAAGTTATACCGAAGACACAAGTCATAGTATTGAGCTCCAAAGGATAGTCGGCAAGACTCACATCTATCGCCGAGAGTTCATACCGATCTCCATATGTTTCACCGATGACCAACTGTCACAAAGAGCTACCCCGATAGCCATCGGCTATCGCCAAGAAATTCGCCATCACTAAGAGGTTTCTTCGATAGCTTTGAGTTATACCAAAGGCTTTCACTTGAGTCTTTGTCGCTGAGACATATCCACATCGGTAGGACATCTTACTGATGACATTTCCTTCGGCCAAGTCTCCCCGATGAATACAAAACAAACACTGTCGGCATAACATTTTCTTTCGCAGTGACTTCTTACCGAGTCAATATGGGTTACCCCAAGGACCTCAATACATACGTTGTCGGTGAGAGATTAACACTTCGTTGAGACATCTTAGCGAAAACCTTTACCTTCACCTAAGACCACAGTCGCCAAGAGTCTCCCTGATGCGATTGGGTAGCGCGCGGCCAAAAGGTCTCCGGCTATAAGGTCATAATGAATACATCATGCTACAGCAATAGACTCCATAGTGTAACCTTTCGGCAAGACAATGGAAAAGTCACAGCGACCTGTTCAGAACTGAATAAAACAAACTTGCTTAGTCGGCCAGACAATTAGAATGTCACACCGACTTGACTCTAATGGAGGTTTCAGCCTGTATAGTTGAAACTATCTTCTTTCTCCCTAAAGAGAAGATAGGAACCTAAAACAACAAAAGAAAAGAGTGCCAATTAAGACAAAAGGTAATGTCTGAAAACATAAACCAGATCCATTCCTAGATTATCATATTTTGAATATTCTAATCCCCTAGATGATTGTGATAATATTCCATATGATGAAGACACATTATAAATGCTAAGTTTTTATAAAAGTATTGAACATAAAAGATCCATCAAATCTTTTACTTTTCCTCCACATACTTCATGTACTCCAACATCAATTGATATATTTGATATCTACATTTAAGAATCTTATGTGGAAACACCACTTAGGGATAACAATATACTTTGATGATATGAATTGAGATTCCATCCCCTCCATATACTATTTCTTTTGATGATATTGTTGTTGCTATATCCATGGCTTATTTTAATTTCAACTAGTAAGATATATGTTGTCTTCCAAATATGGCTACTTGGGATGAATACTTGACAAACATTGAAAACTTATTTTTACAATCTTATATTTCAGATTTTGGAGATAATGTGGATTGAATTCATATTCTCTTTTATGAAGTTGTTTCTTCTTCAGTTGTTATGAGGGAACATTCAAACCCTCTTATTATTTTCTAAATGATCACTCATCATAGTTTGACATGAGTATGGAGACTTTTGAACAAAATTTGGAGGAGAATCTTTATCATCAAAGGAGATAATTGATTCTTTAGATATTATTATTAATTTACATATCTACTATATTTTTGGTTGTCATATTTACTAGTGTGGGTTGGAGCACCTAACTTGGCAGTGGAAGTTTTTGGCATCAACATGGAAACATGTGAGAAATTTTTAGAGACTTCATACATCTTGGGTTTTCTTCCTTATATTCCTTTTAGGAATGGGAATACATCATACATCTATACTTGGTTTTTTTATTACCAAATGAAGAAATTTTGTTTGTAGGGATTGGATTATCTTTTTTTTTCAATCATTTACCATTTCTATAGGAGATTACACATTGTGGGTGGGCTGCATAGTCTCTCCTTTTCCCATTACGGGGTTAATTTTTTGTATATTGGTGATATAAGTATTCCTTGGGGGGTCATATTGATTCATCCATCTTTCAATTTCAATTTCTTGTATTTTCTTTGTTTTGGGGATGATTTTTGTTCCACTGGGTTTTATCCATTTCTTCATTTGTGAGAGATTGCATTTGTACATGGTAACCTAGTTACATGGCCTAATAGTTAGGACCCATCTTTTCATCTTTGCATCATTTGATTTTTTCAACATTCTCCCTAAGTTGAACTTAAGGTGATGTTGGTGTGAATAAGGGTGTTTCTTATCTAGTTCCCCCCTTTGTAGTGTGAACAAGGTACATTATCTAACTATTTTTTAGTTAGGACCTTTTCACACATGTTCACATGTTATGTTTACTTAGCAAGTTAGGAATATTTCTATAAATCTTAGTTGTTGTAAGGCTCCGCCCTTTTGTTCAATAGTTTTAAATATTATATTTGTATCATGGGTATATTTCTTAAGTGATAATAAGTTGAGTTAAATTGATGAACTGTGCAATCTTTCTATGTTGTTATTATTACCATATTTTTGTATTATATGTTAGTATTATTATTGTTATCATTATTATATGGAATATCTCATTATTATGTTGAAATTATAATATTCTATCACTTGTATAATATAATCAATTTCATCAATTATGATAGCTAGAAGATGATTTATTCTATAACTATTGTAATCTTTGAAACCTAATAACATAATAAGTTTTAGCAACTTGGATGCAAAAATTAAAATGGCAGAAGAATTTAAATTAATCTTTATTTTTAATTGTATTCTTACATTAGTTTAAAAGTTGTAAAGACTTAAGTATTAAAATCATGACCACTATGATCAATGATGGATTTATCACCAAATTAATGGGAAGCTATGGATCATGGGCACCATGCACCGGAGTTATGTGGAATGGGGACTGCCACTACTCTCACTTCATGCAGATTCTACGTAAATACCAAGCACGTATAATGGGTGTCATTCCTTGTTAAATCGCTACCAAAAGGAGTCGCATGGGGGAGTAGTGGTGGTCAGCTGCAAGAAGATAGGGAGAATGATCAAAGTTTCATTGGGGGGATATGAATAAATTTCTGAATGAAGTTTATTGAAAGGGGGGGAAGTATCTTCATCGATTTGCACAGTCCCCAAAGTTTAAGAAGGAGGTTGGCCTGATTTGCACTATTTTGTTTTAAGAGCTCAAGCTCAGGTTTCAAATCAGCTTTTCTCATAATCAAGTACGTACAAAATGGTCTTTTCTTTTTCTCTATTTCTATAAATGTAATCAAATGTTCAATCACTCCACATTGATACGATAATTATATTTTAGATTGATGTGTTGAATTCTGGAGGGATACTCGCCCTACCATGTTGGATTTTGAACCTCCCTGGGAAAAAAGGAGCCACTCACGTTGCATATAGTCTGCCTTTCCCCATCCTCTTGGGGCATACATGGTCGTCCCAACTTCACTGTATGGTTGATACTGCTGCATTGAAAAATTAACATATATCAGATTTGGTTTTCAGGCTTGAGGGAAGAATTCACCCAGGTGAACAGTGTGCAAGAACCATTGAAGTTTAGTAAAGATGTTCCAACGATTTTGGCTTATATTAGTTCGGATATTTTGGGATGGGTCTCAAAGGAGGCAATAAACGCAGCTTATGGTTTTGATTTGGTGAAATAGCAGGATGAGCAGGGGAGGCAGATCATTGGCAAAGTTAGAGTTAGGTCTCTCATGCCTCGCGATTTGCATTATGGTTGGTATAGAGGCATGCATTCCGGGATGATCTAACAAGAGTTATTCTCCCTAGCCTAATGTCACCATATAGTTACCCTCCTCATCCAAGGTGCACCACCAAGATGTCCTCCATATGGTGGCTATCCTGCCTGGGTCACTTTCTAGAGGGCATCAACAGCTTGGTATGTTCAATAAATGCTACAACTATATTTCTTTAATTTTTATTTTCTGTTTCTTGAGATGAAGCATTGGGTTTTAATTTCTTCTTGAAATAGTAATGATTAAAGTAGGTTATAGGAGTTAAAGGCTAAAGACTTATAATTTTCATAATGTATTATTGATTCAAATAATATATTTTGTTTTTATAATTTGTTTGAGCATTAAATAAATATTCAAAATTAATTAGTGGATAAATTTATCACAAATCGAGTATATCTTTGTTTAATTGTTATACCTTGTAACTAGTGCATTATAAGAATACAAATGTGTAAATAATTTTATATATTAATTGAATATCTTCAATAATATTTATGCATTTCCATGCACTAAAAAATGTAAGAGATATACAATAATCACTTTCTATTTGACAATCACGTTATTTTAAAATTTAGATTTTCACAATTATATCTGTTAAAAAATTGAAATATCTTGAATAAGTTTTGATGATGTTTTTGTTTGATAGTCTCATGTAGTGCCAAGAGCCTAGAAACAAGCATTATAAAATAAATAGTAAATAGTAACTAAAGGTCTCAATTTTTGGAGAAAAACTACAATATATTAGTACATTTCCTTGCAGTGATGTATTACTTGAAGTAATACATCATGTTAGCTATTTGTTTAGTTTTATCCATCCATAGATTTGTGTTGAGATTATTAATTGGTTATTATTTGACCTTTATGTATCATTTAACTTTGTTGATAAGGACCATCATGCATATGAAACCTACTTATTTAGTTAAATTCAAGACTATGGTATTTTAACCTTTGGCAATACATTAGTAGTAGTAGTACAATAATATATAGTTAGTAACATGTTAACTTTTTTAGTTCTTGTGAGCATAACATTATAATAGTTACATTAATTTTTTTATATGGTATTTGTTATCATCTCTTAGATTTGATAAAAGTAAGATTCTAGGAATCGGGTATGGACATTAAATTTAAAGCATTAGGAAAAGAGTGATTTTTTTTTCTTATTTATAAGGATAAGGAGTTATTCACCTTGGGGTATAAAACCTACTAATATATTTCATCAAAATTTTCATTCATTTTTTTCTACTTTACAATCTATTATATCATTTGTAGTAAGTAAAAATAGATCATTAATTTCTAGAATTAGAAGGTTGAGGTTGTCATTATCCTTTTTCTTAGTTAACAATAGAGTCATTATCTTGAATAGAATTGATTTTTTATTATCACTATAATTTTCATGTTGCTAGTAATTTAGTCTTAGAGACCAATTATTGAATTATCTTGAGTCATTGAAATTAAAATGTTATTATAATTTTCTTAGTTATCAAAATGTTTATTCACTGGTATTTTTAATATTTTTATGAATTTTTTAATCATTATTATTCTCTACTTATTGGTTTGATAAGTGTTGATATGATACATAGATAGTATTAAATAGTTATTTATATGTTATGTGTTAGTATTGAACTACAAGTATGAGTAGCTAGTGTTTTCATTGATGTCAACTGGTTCATACTATTGGTGATTGTTGGAATTCTATTGATGGTTGAAAAGTTGAGATGGTACTTTGATTATTTGCATTATGTTATTAGTAAGTGTTACTAGTGTCAACCTCTAGCATTTCTTTGATAAGAATGTGTATGGTTGAGTTGCTATGTTGTAGTTGGTTTGGTTGTGATGTGGAGGTGCTCTAGATGATAAGAATGTGTTTGTGGTGCTTGGTTTCCAAGTAATTTTGAAAAAATTTGAATAAAAGAGGAAACAGTGTGTTATAAAGGTGTTCTGGCATACATAGTGGTGTTTTGGTTTTGCTCTGCATTTCTTTTATTTTGAAGATTTTCTTGTGCAGTTCAAATATGTTGATTGAAGGTGTTCATAGGTTGTATATCTAGAGTTTCTTGGTCTAGATCATTATGAAGAGAAAATTGTGGTCACCAGTGTGTGAACTATGCATTATAGTGGTGTTTGGAAGAAATATTTTTGCTCTGGATTTCTTTGTAGTTTTTTTTCCTGCCTTGCAATTCTAGAAGTTTTTTTATAAGGTTTATATCCACCTTCAATTAAATTTGTTTGTGGTTTTGTGCTCAACAAGTTAGTTTCTTGAGTTACAATATGTAAAAGGTTCACTGGGTGTACAAGATAATTTTGTTCTTCAGGTGAAAGTTGTTGCAAAGGATTCTTTTGGATTTTAGGGTGTTTGTGGAATATTCCAGATTTTTTTCAAGTGAAATTTGTTTCCTGCAAGTTGTCTCAAGATTAAAGGAAACATGTACTTAATTGTTTAATGGTGTTTACATAGGTTCGACCAACCTTGGGTGTTTAGACTAATTGCGGATTTGTTTCAATTTTTATGGAAGTGTGGTGTGGTGTGTAAAAGTAGATATAGGTCCAGGTTAAGGTGTGTCGTGATCTACCTTCATTCCTTTCTACCATGGGAATGTTTTGGTGCCAACCTAATTTGAGTTTGCACAATTAAGGTGCATAGCTGACCTTGGAGAATGTTTTCAAGGTTGAAGAAGGTATAAATAAGTGTTATGTTGCTGGAGGATTTGTGAGTAATGAGTGTGATGTGAATGTTGAGGTGTGAAGTGTAGTGTGAGCTTTAATGAGTTAGACTATTGGAAGCAGTGAGCAGAAGGTGTCTATAATTTTTAGAAAGGCTACAAATGTGTTGGTGATGATATGGTGGACTTTTCTATTGCATTGAGATGGATTTCTCATTGCAACATTTTTTTCTTATTTTTTGTAATCTAGTAGTGAGCACTTCTTTTATTAGGTAGTGAGCCTATTGTATTCGGTGTTGCAATTACTTTATATTGTGAGTAAAACCTTGCTGTGGTTTTTCCCTTCTTGGGTTTTCCACATAAATATGGTGTTAGAACTATTGTGCATGGTGTTGATGTGTTTCAATTTTTATTATTTGTTTTCATGTTAAATCATTCTAACAGATTAAAGGTTATTAAAGTTGATGTGGATTTGAATATTATTGAAGGTTTTGATGTTTCAATGTACAATTGATTCACCCCCCCTCTTAGTTGTCTTGTGCATTCAAAAATTAGTATCAAAACAAGGGTCATTGGAAGAAAGCTTAACTTGTTGAGGTAGATCTACAGTGGCACACAAGAGAGATGCTCCTCTTATTTTTGGATCATATTATGCATTATGCAAGAGAAATATGGAAGGTTTTCTAGTATCCATTGGATATGGAGTTGGAAGTTTATTGTGACTGGATACACTATGCCTACAAATGGTTTGAGTAAGTTTGGAAGTCTATTGTGCCTGGATACACTATGCCTGCAAATGGTCTGAGTGTGATGATTAGATCGAGGCCTATAAAAAATGGTAAAGCAAGGCATGCTCTTTTAAGTGGTCTTTCTAATAGTGAACTTGTGAAAGTGATGAATCTGAAAGCGACTAAAGAGATCTAGACAAAGTTGGAAAGAATTTATGAAGGAGATGATAAGGTCAAACAAGCTAAGATATAAAATCTAAAGATCATATTTGAGAACATCAAGATGTCAGAAGATGAAAACAAATTAAAAGATACATGAATAAGGTGGATGAAACCATCAACTCCATCAAAGGTCTTGGTGGAAAGCTTGAAGAAGAACTGGTAAAGAAGGTACTAAGAACTCTTCCTAAAGCTTATAGTCATAAAGTTTATACTATTGAGGAAGTTTTGGATTTAAGCAAATATACTAGAGAGGGTGATCCCACAATAGTGGTTTACAATTTTTGGCCAAACTGGACACTAAAATTATTTTTTTAAACTAAATCTTCACATTCAGGCACCTATAGCGACTAAACCGTGAAGAATTTGAAGATGATGCAAACTAGAGTCTCGTCACATTTTGTCTGTAGATTCTAAAAATATTTTTTTCAATTTTTTTGGAATCGATTGCACTTATTTTTCAATCTCCCACAAAAACTAGTTTTTAAAAAAAAAAAACATTTTTAAAAAGTGGCGCACACCGTATAACACATAACTCTTTTTCCATGAAGGATAAAATTCTAATTCTTTCGAATTTAGATTTGTAACTACAATATCTAGTGCTTCCGCTTGGTTAGACAATTTTTTATTGAATGTTTTTGCTTTAATCAAGTTTCGAAGTCAAACCAATTACAATTCAGACATAGCATGACCGTATAATGCATAACTGTTTTTGTATATATCGAAATTTAATTCTTTTTTTTTTTGTTGGATAAAGGACTTCAATATCTAGTGCACTCATATTTTTGATTTTTTTTTTATAATCTGATATTTTTCCACATATGCAGAATAGAGACCTTCATTTTCGCTGAAAAACCTATGTTTAATAAAACTAAGAAAACAAATACATAATAAAACCAAAACATATTAAAATTATATTCATTGGATAGCTCATTCTGAGGAATATCTGATTCCAGTTGGGTTTGTGAAGATTCCTCCATTTTCATCCTCAACCTGAGCTCTGAAGTGCCAAAATTTAGGGTTTTTTTGTTTCTTAGAGGAGGGATGAGGAATAAAGGGGGTTCGCTCAAACCAGGGTTCATTCAAACCCCCCTTCTATAAGGGATTTTGATGGCTTTTGGCAGGAAATTATTAAGAGGGTTCACTTGAACCTAGGTTCTAGAAAACCCCTAATGGGTTCGGTCAAACCAATAGGTTCGTACGAACCCCTACAATCAAGTTTTTTTCCACGCATTCATTTTTTGTGAGTTTTTCTTCCTCACTTCAATTATAAACCACTGTTGTGGCTTCACCCAAGATCAATTGTATGGTGCTTTATCCACTTTTGAAATGAGAGAATTTGGTCCAAGTAATGCAAATTTTGAGACAAATTTAAGGCTGGAAAATCAGAGAAGACTAAGGAATCATATTAAGAGGATCTTGATGAAGTAGAAGCAAACTTGGTGAGAAGAATGAAGAAATGTACTAGAAAATAGAGAGGTAAGTTACCTTTCAAATGTTTTAGTTGTGGAAAGATAGTTCATTATGCTTAAAGATGTCCAAAAAAATATTTGAATGACAAGAATAAGGAGAACAAAGGTAAAACAATTAAGAAAGCTTATTATGTTAGAGAAGATTCTAGTATAACTGATGATGAATCTGACTATGCGAATGATGGTGATAGTAAATGCATGTTCATGGCTATAAATTTTAAACCTAATTCTACTAACTCTGAGAGATATTTGAAGGAAAATGCTCTTGAAGCATGGCATAATATTGAAGGAGCTACAGTGACTACTTTTCATTCTAGAGCTCGGAGAAGAACTATTGAATCATTGATAGTGGATGCTCAAATCATATGACCAGTGACAATAGTAAGTTTGTTAAACTTGATAAATATGAAGGAGGTCTAGTTAATTTGGTGATGGTACATCTTCTAAGATATGTGGAAAAGGTTCAATCAGTTTTGATGGAAATCATAACACATATGATGTTCTTTATGTTAAGGGTTTAAGGCATAATCTCTTGAGTGTTGGACAAATATGTAGCAAAGGATATAATCTTATGTTTTAGGATGATGGATGTGAGATCATAAAAATATCTAAAACTATGGTTGTTCCTAGAAGGACATATGGAAATGTTTATCAACTCAAAGGTGTTGATGGCCATTGCTCTATGACTCAAATTAATGAAAGTTGGCTATGGCATAGAAGAATGTGTCACATCAATTTTGATAGCCTAGTAAGGATTAGTTCAGTTCAAGTTGTGAGAGATCTATCAAAGATTGCAAAGCCTATCAATTCTATCTATAAGGAATTTCAAATAAGGAAGCAAGCAATAATAAGTTTCAAAGTAAAAGAACAATTTACTATCAAACTATTGGAGCTGGTGCATACAAATCTTTGTGGTCCTACTATAGTAAGATGTTTTCAAGGTGACAGACATTTCATGCTATTAATTGATGA